>JTDE01021870.1:0-12578 GCA_014338405.1 Paragonimus skrjabini miyazakii | reverse complement strand
TTGCCGGTTGGGAATTTGGTCTGTTGATTTCTAAATAAGCTTGCTCTATCCCCTTTTTGACTAGACTTTCAATCGTGTGCTCGATCTCATCAGTTCTGTAGACGGTAACATCGTCTTCGTAAACATTAGTGGGTAGACCGTCTATGACACTGAGCTCCAGTCACCTTAGTTTGGTTTTGGACACCCGGCAGTTATAAGTACGCGTTTTTGCGCTATAATTGTTTTCTACCATAATTGAAAACCGCTTGTTTGATCAACACTTGCCAACATTCTGACGGCAAGTTGATGGCTGAATATTTTTGCGTCCAATATCTCATGGGAACTTTCTAAAACTGTTGGGGTAGCCACGACATTATTGACCGTGATTGCATGGGGTCACTTGAGGTTAACACAACAGTAGATTTGTTACTTGGTTGCGCATTGATCGCGTTGCATTGCCATCTTCCTTTGCTGGGTGAAACAAATTTTCTTCGAGACACCGCGGTTACAGTCGGCTTAGTCAAATATCTTAGGAGTCTGAGCACATACTTCCTGTTCTGAACGATCGCTGCGTCAGTGCATGCGACCGTGTGTCGACAAACGGGTGTCCGATTTACATATCTAGGCAAATTTGAAGCAGTTGAATTCCGCTCGCTTATCTTGTTCACTGGAATGTAACGTTCTCCCGACGGTGACTATTCAAAATCTACCAGTTTCTACCTCTATTATGCCTCCCCCGTCACTTTTTCTGCTTTCTCTGTGGCCTCAGGTGATAGTTAGTTCCTATAGTCAAGACAACTGGTAAGCATTAATGCCTTGAATGTCCGCACTCTTTGACACGTTAGTCAGCTAGCTGCTCTGATATGTGCTGTCTCTAGATGCGTTCTACAACGCTCTCGTCGGCCTTCTGAAGCAGAATAAAAGTCCTGACATCATCATACTAGCGGGCGATTTGAGTGCTCAGCCATCTCTATCTGAAGGAGAAGCGGCTGGGAGGTATGTTTGGTGTTCGCGTACAACGCACTGACAATGGCGACAGTCTGCTGCAGCTGTGCGCATCTCATGGTCTCTATTTCGAGCGCCACATTTCAATACAGGAAAAAGCACTGTTACATGGAGATCTCCGTGTGCTTCTGAGCCGTGGATACAGTTAGGCCATATACCAATCAGTTACAGGTGGTGCCAGTCTTTTAGATGCTGGTTCATTTCGGGCCATAGACCTATTTTCTAAAAAAAATTTCGACTTGGCTTGTTTCTATCACTTGGTGATACTCGTTCTCAATCCACGTCTTATTTCTTCTAAGTTTGACCTCCTAGGATAGAAATCCTCCATATGTATCAAGCCGCAGTGGTCACCCGACATTCCAATGCATTACTTTGCTCAGCCTAATGCAGTGCCTCGTGTTTTTGAGTATGTAGGGTTACAGTTCCATCGTTCGTATTTTTTGCTTTGTATATCAGGTTTCCGCGTTCTGACGTGCGCTTTTTGCAACAAAGTGTTCACGAAAATCTGCAATCTGAATACACATATCAAAACAGTGCATAAAGGTTAGTAACTGTATCTTATTAAGTTATGTGATATTTTTGGTTCGCGCGCTTACCAAAATGCTCTTTCACCGTCTATGCTATACATTTTCTGTTATACGTGTTTTTGTTTTGACGATCTACATTTTGGTTCATGGCAAAACTGAGTTAACCAGTGATAACTGAGTAGCTTTGACTGCTGCTTTGAGCACTCATGTTTAGAAATGTTTTGCACAAATACCACCCACTATGTTGGCAAGTGTTACGAACGTGCAGATCATTTTATTGATATTTCCTATTTTGTAATCGTTTGCCCGTTGGTCTTAACCACCACTTCATTCGCTTTTGCTTACATTCATTTCCCAGGTGTCAAACCTTTCGAATGCACTTTCTGTTACAAGGGGTTTACCAGAAACTCTGATCTGCACAAACACATTGACGCCGTACATAAAGGTATCTTTCCGCACAGTAATTTTTTATAAATTTTCAGGATTAAAACCTTTTGTATGTGATTTCTGTCAAAGAAGTTTTTCCCAGAAGTCCAGTCTTAAGCGACACGTTGAGGCTATTCATGAAGGTATGTTGTTTCATTTGTTCATTACTCTTAATTCAATGTTTACATCTGTCACCGTCATCATCATCATAATAGACAGCAATACATCAGTGGTTCACAATGATGCTTAACTGCTACACATCTACGAAATAAAAGCAAACCCTCTACAGAAAAGGGAAGGTAAAAATGACGGGGAGGGAAAAGGATCTAACTATCAAAAATAGCTTCGTCTGTATTCAAAAATTCAACATCAAGGTACTTACACCTTGTAAACAAACAACCGGGCTGTAAGTGAAAGTAAGGCGTCATCAGTAAGACAGCTTCCTTACGGCTTTTACTTCCCCGCGTCATTGAATGCATTCACTTAACGGAGAACTCAGCGCCAGAGGTGCCCAAATTAGCGAACATCGCAGTTACCTTAGAGTTACGTGCTCCCATTTCATTCCATACACCTACGACGCCGCTGATGCAGCTTCCCAGTACACAAACCGGTTAACAAACCGCATGACTTCGTTATCTAACATTCAGTCAATGTAATCACAGCAATCTTGCAGAAGCACTTTGCACTTAGAGGCTGCAAAGCGCATTTTGAAGCATTTAGCACAGTGCAAAATAGCGTCTAGCGTTGCTTGTTCTGCTTGAAGGCTGTCAAACAGCATCACCTTATCGTCAGTCTAATCAAGATCAGTCAGTCTTGCATCAGACAGGAGGTCCACGCCGGCATCTTGTAAGTGTCGGAAACAGTGTTTCATTATTTCGTCTATGACAAAATCCCATTCCTATGCTTTGTTTCTATTACTCTACTAATCGTAGAATACTAGGTAGACCATCTTAACGGTCGTTCGCCTTGGACACATATTGTGAGATGCAAGCACTTTTTTTATCCTCGTCGATCGTGTGCATGAAATTATACTTACTATGAGACCAGCCCACTTAAATAAGACAGCACTGAACGTTACCTTCTAGGTTGTTCGTGAGAACATTAGATGGGAAGACGTTGCCTATTCACAAAACGAATGTTGGTTGCGCTGGCATCTTCCGAATGGTACTTTTTAATAAGTGACGATTCTGCACGGCTTTATTATGCAAACAATCGTTATAGTCTAACTAAACATGCGCAATCGGAGCACGTGTCTTGACGGCGTACATCGGTTCATGGTACTCAGTACTGGACCAGAATCAGTATAACATGTTAACGATAAACCAGTCTGACTGTTACCCGGTCAAAAAGTAGAAACGTATTGGTTCACTGTTGCTGGGCTACCAACGGTCAGTAAGACGAACAAGTGTAGACGGACTGTTGAGTAAAATAATATGGGCCATCTGCGACGGTGGGTAACTAAAACCTCCGAATAACCAGGCTGACAGAATAACTTCGGAAATGAGAAGAGGTTACCAGTGCCTGTTCGCATAAAGGAAAACCTCTGGCCACTTTCTTGTGTATCAACTGTTGATAAACTCAATATGAAACCCGGACTAGCTTTGGACCGTGAGTGTAGTTCCAGTTCATATCATATCCCTCGTCACTGCACAGTTCTTGCAAGTTCGAACGAACTGTTTGTTCCCCGAACAACAAACAATTGCGAGACGCCGACTCCGTAAATTAGTTGGTCCTCAAACTGAGGAAATCTGTTCTGTTTGTATTCTCGTTTTTATCACCAACTTGACATTTGATCCCTATACCTTACCCACCCCGTTTTCGTTTTACCAATCCTCTGCGGTGCGAATAGTCATTCTTGATCTGGCTGCCTCCGTTCGGAACCCAATGATTTTGTTGAAAGAGACTATCATCCTGAGAAATAGCAGCTTGCTTATTGCAATTACTTATGCATTCCCTTAATAGCACGTAGAAATATTTAGGTCCAATCTTGTTTCCAATTTTGTGATCCGTTTTCCGGTTGCGCGTAATTCAACGGTCGAACGTGGATCGTTGCATACTTCATGCTACCAGCACCAGATAGCTCTGATGTAACTGTCATATTACGCATTGTTGTGAAACTTCCTATATCACTACACGATTTATCAGCATCCAACGTCTGGTTAGGGCAAGAAACTTGTTGCAGTGAATTATCCTTTTTTGTTACGTCTACCATCATTTTTCACAGTTACCAGTAGACTGGGTCCAAAAACTTCTACGAATATCGCCATCTGTTGATATTGTTTAAATGCCTGGGTTGTATAACCGTGTGTCTCGTGTTGAGTCTTGGTAAAGCATCCGTGTTTTCTTGAATGGGATTTCAAACTTTCGTCCGAGTTACGTCGTAGTTCATCACTGTATTGACGGTTTGAACCTAAATACCTCATTTCGCGACGAAATTCGACAGGTTTACGGTCCGTATCTAACATGAACTTCTGCCTGTTCACCATTTTCTGAAATTTCTGCTGCAGGTGTGTGCGTGAGGCCTTTCTTTCCTGTTCGGCGTCAGATTTTCAAGTCGAACAGAGTGTGCGTTAAATATGTATGACTGATTTTTATGAACGCTTGTGAAATTTGTGTGGGTAGGTGATCATTGTCGCAACGGTGATATCTCTAATTTAGGGTTGTATTGAGTTCAAGGCATACTGGAGGTCAAAATAACAGTGGTAATGTCGTCAGTCATGACCGAATCATATTGAACACGAATATGATTACTTGACACCAGCAACCTCAAGCGAATAACGCCAATTGAGATTCCTTACGATCGACTCCGAACCTCCAATAACACGATTCAATAAAACACTGGCAAGGCACATTCCGGATAAGTGCTGTATTTAACTGCTATACTCTGCAAACTTAAATAAGAAACTTGTATGCATTAGAAATAATTGACCCTGAGGCTGTGTGAATACGCGAAAATATATTTAAATCCTATGGTGATCTAGATCTCTAATTTATTCATTCGTTTATAATGGCCATGAACCTAATCAAAAGATATTGTGACTCAAGCTGACGTTCACCTCAACAATGATGCGGAACATCCTTGAAAAATGCTACCAGAATTTTTTTTCAAGCGATAAAGTCTAAGAAGAGCCAGTAATGGTATGAATGTAAGTACGCCATTGACTGCAACACTCTACCATCTCGTATAGCGTTTCCCACCAGCAGCTTGAGATTACGTAGACCCCAACCTGGCAGGCAACACTAATCCGCCTCGCTCAGTAGATCAGTAAACATCTTTATATTTCGCGACCACATTGTTGTTTGACGATCACGCGACTTTACCTAAGTGTTGATGATCTCAATATATAATGCCTGGTACGGTAAACGTTCAGCCATCATGCGGAGTACATGACCTAACCGTCGCGGGCTACACAGCGTGACCGGTTGATCAATGAAACTCTCTAATGGGATGAGCTATTGGAATTTTGACCATGGACCAGATTCATCCTGTACCTATCACCAACACATGCGTTAAACCAGCTGACACTGTGTCCATAACTTTCTGAGAAATCGCCGAGGAAACATTTCACACCAAATGACAGTTGTATTGATAGTCCACGATGTGTGCTGATAGTAGAAACAGTTTACCGTATGTATCTACTTGTTGGTAAGGCTCCGGAAAATCAATCTCAGAGAAGACTCATCGCCTGGATTTGCTTACTGGGCCTCAGTAGTTGACAGCACATATCGTTGAGTTCCTACTGCTTCGCTGAGACCAATTGAGAGATCGTAGTAAACCACTTGACTCTTCGATTACTACTGCTGGTGTGACTCCAGCGGAACGGTTTACTGAACTGATAACCCCTATTCGTTCAAGTCGGTTCAATTCATCCTCCGGTCTCCACTTCTCATTTAGCGCGGCCAAATGTAAAGTGGTATATCTCCACCATTCGAGTTGCGCAGATTACTTTTTGGGTGGCAAAAAACTGGGTACCACTACTCGCGAACGCGACTGGGATACGATTAAACCAAGTGACCTTAGTGTGTCCTCCGATAGTGACCAAGAAAGCCAACTCGGAATTTGGGGGACTCATCGGACTTTATGGACGGTTTCATTCAGACTGTTTCATTATTACGTTCAATTCGATAGTGCGCTCTCACCTTGAGCTAAATATCTAAGCTGTCGTCCTTATCTCGTGAAGGACATAATTCTTATGAAAGGGTGCTACGTAATGCATAACTACCAAACTAGTCCAGAAAGCAAGCTTAGCAGTTCTCACCTCGAATATCTTTATAGCTGCTGGACTCAAATCTCACAGGCCATTTTTGAAGTAGGTACTGTAGCATGTGGCACGTTAGTTCGTGGATCGAACAAACTTTGAATCTCAGAGAAGTTCTTGGAGTTTTTAAATGCCAGACAGAACATTCCTTCTGGCAGTTCATCTAACGAGTTCATGAGGCATGTCCATAGGAAGCTGAAACGTAGTCTGATCGCCGATAGTGGGGCTTGACCAATAGAAGAGGATGAGTAAATGGAAACCGCATTCGCTGATAGACTGTTCAAGCTTCTCCATGCTGCTGGTCTCAGGTGACCGTCTGTCAGTGGAGCCAGAGAGCACACTCATCTATGAGTCAAGAAGGTTAGAATGCTGAGTGGAACACTTTTGGAGTCAACTTGGTTGGTCTTTTTCTTCTACTGTGTTACCACCACGAAGTTGCAATGTGGTGCTATGGTCTGTCAGTTTAGAACCGCCTCATCAGAAGTGAATTGCGCTATGGTATTTCAGCTTTCAAACGTGATGGGGCTATATGCCCAGATCCTCCTGTGCCAGCACTTCTCACCAAAAGCGGAGAGGTGTTCGTAGAGGTATTGGCTCAGTTGTTTCAACTTGTGTGTACGACGGAGAACATCCCTCTGTGTTGGGGTCACTCGTTAATAATTCCTGTATTCAAGAAAGGGGTCGGTGGATCAGTGTACAGACAGGGTTTCATCCTGGACGAGAGTGTATTGATCAGACTTTCACTCTCCGCCACATTATGGAGCAGCGTCCTACAACCAACAGTTACCGTATTTTGCAGCTATAGTACGTTCGATTCAGTGGATCGACGTACGCTTCCAGAATAGTTTAGACGCAGAGGTGTGCCGAATAAACATACGAACATAATGCCAGTGCTTTCTTCCTATACTTCAGCTCAATTCAGAGTTTACGGTGAACTACCTGACTGTTCGATCACCAATAAGGATGATCATCAAGGTTGTCCACTTTTTGTTTAATTTTGTCATGGCCGAAATAATGAAGCACTGTTTGCAGCACTCACAAGATGCCATCGTGGACTTACTATCTGGTTGGAGACTGATCTTGATTGTGCTGATGACAATGTTTTGGTGTTTAACAATTTTCTTGCAGCACAGACAATGCTGTACGCCATTTCACGTTCGGTTAAATAGTTCGGAATGTGCTTGAAGTTTTGATTACGTAGATCTAATAGTGGATAACGAAATGGAGGCTTAACACCAATCTGTTTGAGTATGAAGTTGCATCCGCGGTAGTGGAAGTGTGCTGAATGAAATAGAAGCGCGCATCTATCTGGCTAGGGCACTATTCACTAACCTATTAAATTTCTGGTAACAAAGTGGCATCTCTGTGACGCTTGAGGGTCGCGTATTCAAGCCGACGCTTTATGGCAGCGAAATTTGGCAGCTCATGATGAAACATCTTCTGATATTTGACTATCGGTGTCGTCGTTCGATCGCTTTCGTCGAGTGGCATCAACGGATGAGCAACGAAGAGGTTAGGAAACGTGTGTTTGGTTGTGACTGTCAAGCAGTACTTTTATTCAATCCTTACGTTTACACATGCTTAGGTGGTTAGGCCATGTACTAGGGTTTTCAGCTAGTCGCCCGCCACTTAACGTTGCGCCACCGACGTATCAGAGCAGGCTTGATTTCAGTGTATAGTATCCTCCGTCAAGCGCAACACCCCTTAAAAAATACTCGTGCCTAGAAAAAACAACCCTCTCAGGGGTGGCTCGCCGAAGCTACAACAGGAAAGGGGGTGTTTGATTAACAGAGAACACTCCTTTAGCTCCTAGTGTGCCCAATATGAAACCTACAACCAGAACCTCTCATAATTGCGTCATCAATAATTGAATCCAATAGCAGATTTGCTGCATATATTCGGGACACCTAACCTAGTACTCAGATAACCTGACTATCAGAATAATTGCGATAGAATGAATATGCCTTCAAGCTCTCACTGTTGATATTAGCCAATTGTTGTCTACTGTATTTTACAGCGCGATTATTGTATGTTTGATAGTCACTGGTGGGGTTTCTGTTAGTTTCATTATTCTCTGATTCCCTCTTTCGTTTTTTTTCTGTTGTCGACCCTCTGAAGCTGTCTTTCAACTTGTCTCCTTTTTAAACCGTAAAACACAGATTAAGAGGTAGACAAGCTTTCTCAGTTTTCTCTCATGTATAAATTTCTTATGGGTCCTCTGTTTCCCCTGAGATTATTGTAATATCAGAGGTCGCTTTCACCTGCAGGCTTACCGTCGTATCATTCAACAACACGTTAACATGCTTTTTGTGACTGTAAATGTCATCACTGTCAACATCCGAACAACTGTAAACAGGTTATTGAATAAAAGCATATAGATCACCTGTAACACCAAGAACTTGTTTGCCAAAGTAGTCTTCAATTGGATAGATCACAAAGGATTTGTAAATATTATATCGATGTGTTCATTAGTTTCCGTCACGTTTTTGATGAAACTACGGAGTGTAACAAAACAGACGGTACTTCAGTAAACGGTGCTACAAGTTTCTGATCTCAAGCACACAACACTATGTGAATTAGCCATCTGAAACCATTATCAGTGAGTAGTTTTATAAATATTACATAGAATTTTAATTATTTCTGAAGAAGCCAGTTTACACTACCGTTTTCGTTCATCGCTACCTCTTTGTTTTTCAGACCCTCGACATCCTTGATTTCCCCCAACCCGGTTCCCCCATTCCACTTGTACTATACTATTGTCAATTTCTCAGAATATATATGTATACTCCTAACTTGTTCAACAAGTTTTAAAAGCTATTGTGTATGCTTTCTTACGTAATTCTGAGATTTGAGGTCGAATCCTAATACTGTATGTGATATTCTTCAAGTATGTTGAGCCTCTAGGAAGCGGTAGCTTGTGAGTGTTTGGAGACTAACCTGTCTGGCACTGACAATTGTTAGACGGATTTACTTATCACTAAAAACCCAAATAGGGTATTTTAAGCTTCGATTGGATTTGAACCACTGACTAGAACCACGGGCGTATGCGCCGCATGTTTTCGGACTGTTTTTCAATAAGCCGATAACTTACCCAGGTATCTTGTCTGTGCGATCACTTCCCTAGCTGAAGTAGGAACTCCCTTAAAACACTGTAGAATTGGAAAAATGACTGGATCTCTAAGAGTGGTTTCATTAGTTCACTTTCCCGTGTACTACCGTAATATCCATGGGCAGACGTTTGGAATCTTAGTACTGAACCAGTCGGACAGCGTTCCGTTGAATTGTTACGAAAACAACCAGTGCGCGCAAATGAATGTTTCTCCGCAGTGGCGTACGCTGTAATAGTTTCCGCTACAAACAAATCCTAGATACAACAAAACATAGTACATGTAGGTGATCAGCACAATCGTCTTCACAAATGTGGTTACGTTAACATTCAAATAAGCAAGGCTTATTGATGTTTAGTTGAACATTTGTTTGTCAGCAGTTCACGCTGAGTCTTTCCTATTGCACTCCGATACTGTCTATTCTGTATGGAGGTAGTTGGTCTAATATCCACCAGGTATAGATTGTACTTTGTTGTCTAGATAGAAGAGACCTAGTCTTACAACTCGTACGAGTCACTGGATAGCGAGGCGATCAATATTGCACAACGTATTGGCCGCATGCGTTCGTCGGTGAACGTAAAAACTACATTCAAGTGGTAAGGCTGTTGTGATTAGAATTACAGTTTAGAGCTTGTGGCGGCACAACTGTATTTAATAATCAAAACGTACCTGGAACATATGACCAACTCCGTAGCGAATGCAATGGTTGCTGAAACTGGTGATTAACTCTGGCGCGCACATATTCAGGCCAATCAGCAGAGTCAGATACACTTATCAGCGACATGAACAAATAGTCAGCTGCGTTGCTGGCACGGTCGGGTACGACGTAATACATTGTGCAAGCAATCAACACGAAAGACCATCAGGAAATCATGTAGCGTTGGATTGTTGGCGTCATCCGAAACGGACTAACCTGTCACAGTGACTGAGGCCAAAGGAGGCCCGCGCTGCAAACCAACACCTCAAGTGTCTTGTGCTGCACCACTTGCGGTTCCACTCACACACCATGTGTCCGGTGTAAACCCGGAGGAATAAGACCAGTAGGTGTGTGGGTGAGGTCTTTGTGTTCAGCCGGCCAATGCTCGCTAGTCCGTTGAATAGCTATCAGGAAAAAGAAACCCTTATCTCTCGGAAATTAAGCAGAGAGATATGTAAAATATAATGCAAGAAGCATTTCAGTATACGAGTGCATTTTAGTGCTTTCCAGAGAGGATATATTTGAACAACAAGAATCAAAGTTGGGCTACGAAAAGATCAGGCAAACGATTCATCATTCAGTACACCAACAAAACTCAAGAGAAGAATGGGTAGAAGATCGCAGACACCCAAGTTTATGAAAAGACGAGCGGATTAGTTGCCCAACGACCATAGTCTTGATCGATGCAACCACTAACAAAAATAGAGTGGATATGCTGATATAATCTAACTAAACCTAACGTACTCGTTGTCTCTTCGCCGACGGTGCACTATGAGTACGCTGGTGACCAACTAATCCAAAGCGGCCAGCGCACTTGCGGCCGCAAGCGTCGCAACGCCATAGTCATATCACCACGACCTATGGTACCGATAGTTCCCTTGCGTATCGCGCTTTCGTTCCCGGCCGCGCAATAACTGCTCGTTGAACTCGCGGGCGCCCGTCCGAATCGTATTCCTCCAGGCAGGCCGGTTCAACGCTGTCTTTTCAACATCTACAATCAATTTTACAACGTGAAAGACCTACACTGCATCCCGGTATCTTCGCTTTTGACCACCAGGATGTCGCTTACTTACTCACAGATGTTCATACAGCAGCTACTTCGGAATCATGTCCGACCACCGAATACCCAAGATGCTTCTTAGACATTGCATATGAAAGCGGCTCAGATAGCGCACATTCCACTGATACAAGGTCCACGTTTCACTGCTGTACAGCATTATAGACAGCATCTTTGAGCGGTAGACAAAGCTTAGTGCTCGGCTTCAGGCTGTGGTTCATCCAGACACATCTTTCAAGACGTCCGAAAGCAGTACTTGCCTTAGCCACACGAGTTGTCAGCTGGCGGTCCACGGACAGATCAGTGGGCAAATTGCTATCCATGTAACGGAAATCTGTGCAGCTGTCGACAACATATCCATTAACACGGATTTGGGGTGAAAATGCACAGATAGCACCTCCGCCCGGAGAAGACTGAAAGAAAGAAAATGTCTCACCTGTGTTGATATCCAGTCCAAACTTGGATGCCGCGGTCGCGAAAGTCGTGGCCAGTCGCTGCAGTTCATTCTCGTTGTGTGCGAACATTGCGCAGTCATCTGTCAACAGAAGCGTACGCATCATTGAGGTATGTAACCGGGTTGGGACGCAGAAACGTCGAATTTTCAGTGGGCGCCCGTCCGTCCGCAATCCTACCCTACCGTGCTTCCGAGAATCATGTAAAACAATTGTTGACATGGCAGTCAAATATGAACCAAATAGGGATGGGGCCAGGAAACAACCCTGCTTCACGCCAGTGACAATGTCAAAATCGTCAGAGGTAGATCCACACGGCTGCATCTTCACTCTCATGCCCACGTGCAACAACCTAATCAAATTGACGAACTTACCTGGACATCCAAACTTACCAAGCACCGTCCACAGCGCCTCGTGGCTCACGGAATCGAACGCTTTGGTAAAGTCTACGAAGAGGGCATACAGGAGCTGATTCCACTCCCGGCACTTCCCTTGACACTGTCGAGCAGCGAACACCAGGTCGATCGTACTCCGATTCGCCCGGAATCCGCATTGCTCCTCAGTAACATTGACCTCGAAGACATCCGTATTCAGCCGGTTCAGAAGGATTCTGGCAAGCACCTTGCCTACACAGCTCAGCATACTTATGCCCCGATAGCTGTCGGGGCATTGTTTGCAACCCTTAACTTTAAACAAAAGGTACTATCACAGCATCCTCGAAATCTTGTGGCATCACCTCCTGCTCCCAAATGGAGTGAACCAGCTGGAACAGTGCACGTTCCATTGTAAGGCCGCCATTCTTCAGGATATCACCTGGCAATTCATCTTCATTTGCAGTCTCCCCGTTGCGAAGTTGACCAATCGCTCTTTGAAATTCCAGTAAATCAGGAGCGAGAGCAAGTGAAGGCTTGATGGATTGTTGCGGCAGGCTGTTCACGGTCGCCCTATCAATGGTAGCAGGATGGTTTAGTAGGCTACCAAAGTGTTTGCGTCACACTTTTATTATCTCCTCTGGCTAGGTGCACGTACAGCCGGTGTCCACGTTTACCAGTGCTTTAGTAGACTGGAT
>JTDE01021869.1:0-17050 GCA_014338405.1 Paragonimus skrjabini miyazakii | reverse complement strand
CTTTCGAAAAGAAGCGCTAGACTTGAGTTTCGCTCTCATTAGAGCTCGTCAGTAGTGCATATCATCGCCACTGCCGGGACTTGAACTGTGTCTCCATTTCGAGACGATCGGGCAACCTGATCATTACTGACAAGCGAAAGTGGTTGAGCGTTCACATATGATAATTCGGTCGTGCCTAACGTGAGGTCAGTGGCGCAGTGGTAAACACGGTTGCCTCATGAACAGCATGTCCGTGGTTCAAGTCCTGGCAGTGGTCATAATTATTTCCTAAAGCGAAGACAACTAGCGATCACTGACGCTTTAGTGTCTTAATTCTCCAACAAGTTGGTCGTCACCAAGCTATTTCGGCGAATATTCCCTCAATTCTGTGAATTGCATTGTGCCATGTCTCGGAGACACGAATTTACCATTTCAACACCGCTGTTCACCTGGGCTCATCTCAGGGCGGTTAGCAATCTAAGCGAGTCTCTCCTAGGTCCTCTGATGGTATCAAGGTGGAATATTGTGGTCAAGCTGGTATTAGAATCACGCTGAGTTTAAAGGCCGAGTTATGCTTACTTGCTTGGATCCTCGTGAACAATCGTTCGTGCGTAGTCAGATTCTGTACGTTTACTAACATACGTCAGAAAAACATAATGCATCCATTATGTCGAAGTACATTCGCGATCGACCTCGGACATTTCTGCACAAATGCAATCTCGAAATGTAGCACCTGAGATGGATACTTTCAGATTTGTCACATATTCTTGTTGAGGTGCCGTTGGATAATTGATTGGTTAGTCTAGTCACCAAAGAATGATCAAAAGCAGAACATCATAGCATTTCTTCGTTGTGGTTTGTTAAGGTTATATTTGGCGTACATGAATAAAAACGAAAACAAACTTATTTAGCTCAAAAGACCGCGTGATTTGTATTGTGTGCAACTGGGTAAAGTGAATTGGAATGTTTTTTTTTTACGTTCGCCTTTACATTGGTTTGAAGAGTCGAGCCCTAGCCCACATTTATCGGCGAACAAAGGATGGGCTGCTGGTTAATAGTCGTTAGTCGTACTGGTAACTGATAACGAATTAGGAATACAAATGGGATCCATCAGAATGTGAAACTGACTTCTCAGTATATATACTGAAGGAAGGGAATATCCGTGATACGTTTGATATTCAATCTCTAAGAACACCGAAAATATATTTGCCTGTCCACGCGTATGTTCTAGCGAAATAGAGGTATACTACACTTTGCCAGTTCAAACTTGACTGGTGCGGAATTTCCACATTAATATGTTGAAAGATCTAACCATACTGAATACCCTCTGGGATCTCCCACTTTGCAGCCTATGACTACGTTCATGTGGTTATAGTCTACGACCCTGCCTTCATACCATTTCGAACATGTTCTCGACCCAAGCCAGAACTTTGGAGCCAGATGTTTAGCTACCAAGTTGATACTCGCCCCTATGTACAGATCGTCTCGCAAGTGAATACTCGATGGTAAAAACCAGGGTCAAGGCCACTTTTCGTGACTTTTAATTGGAAATGTTTACCAGAAATAGGCATCGTAAATGAGTCGAGCTAGCTAGCGACCGTTGAAAAACATTTTAGCGACTGATAGATAGCTCAGGATTAAGACCCCGCGTGCACCAATGGATGCGTGTGGACAAAATAAAATACGATATTAACATTACGTAGTTTGCGCGAACGAAAATTCTTCCACCAAACGATGTCTACTGAAAAGTTGCATTCATGAACGGAGCAGATTTGCGACTCAGTGGAAGATTGACTGAATATATAACATATTTTCCCATGGAGACTAATACATACCATACTGTGTGCCATTTATGAACTGTGACGTTGTAACGGGACGACAAATATAGTCTATACACAGGGCGGTGATCACAGACAGTTCCGACGCAATCCAAAACTAGAAAAAAGACGTAACGAACGATCACATCCAGTGTATTGGTGATACAGAGAAGAGGCGTTGATCCGCACAACGCCAAGGGCAACACGAGAATCAAAGTCCCAACAACAAAGGGTCTTCAAATCTTTCAAACAAGTTAGTCCAGGAGGAATCAAGTGTCACAGTTCTAGGGCTGTTCATGTCGTGTGGAACACGTTGAATAATACGTAGGCGGACGACCTGAAATAGATAACAAGTGAGTGAACATCAGCGGAAAGTTTAAATTGTATGCGCAACAGTTTCTGTATTGTTACAACGTGACATTAGATATCTGTGTTATCAAAACGCTGAACAGCATATGACGTTTCTCCGTTTAGTGGCGTCCGCCGAAGCACTTTCTGGTGATTAACCTGTTCGGAAGAATGTGTACCTAACAACTACTTTCCGGAGCTTGCCTTGGTCTGTAGGACCCGTCTCCCCTAAGGCTGCGACATCGGTACTGTAGCCGCTCATCCCCTTCACAACGAGTGCAATGCGGCGTTCCAGCCGTCTAGTACCGCATCAATCCAACAGCGCTCACAAATCCCGTATCTTGAGAACCAAGGTCTTGCTTCCTTGGGGGCATATCAAGTTCTCTTGCGGGGTCTACATTTAACCTTTGATTTAGTAACCCGATCTGTGAAACAATAAATACAGGGTTTTTCTGAGGGACCCTATCCAAAAGTAATGAATCAAACCTCCGACTCACTATCTCCTCCACTGCACCCACTCGAGTGAGTGACTTCTCATTCCAATCACTGCTGAACGCATTATGTGCACTACAATGGGTAGTGCTAGTTTTTCGATCATATAAGCTATTTTTCTGGTGGTCACGGTTATCCGTTGGACGTTCTGAGTGCTCTTTGTTTCATTGTACCTTTTCTAACCTCTCTCTCTCAAATGGGAAACTTGGCAGTTCTGCAGGTATAAAGAAAATATCGCTGTATACTCGTGGATCGTTCTCCACTACCTGGACACTCACACACAATTATCAATCCAGCATAAAATTCTGTGGGTGCTAGTGATTTTCTTTCAACCGTCCTCTGTCGATCGGTCTGACGTGATTTTACCCAGTAAGACTAGTGTCCTAATCAGCCTGGTCCCTCGAATTGGTGCGATATACACGCCTGACTACCACATCAAACTAGGAGAAGTGGTTAGCGACATTTGTCTCGTAATAGGGACAGCCGGCCCGAACGTTTTAGTTACCAAGAGAATGTCGAGGGATGAACTTACATTTAGGTTGCAAACGTTTAATCACCAAATGAGGTGACATCATCAGTACGTAAGTGTTTGAACGTGTGAGTTTGAGCGCCTAAACGTTATATGTATCTGGAAGATCATTGAAACTCAGCGCGTAATCGAGCTATCCATTTGATTTTTCTATAATGTTTGTTTCCTAAGTAACCTTGTTATACGTCGGAAGCATCAGAAGTCGATACTGTCGACACCACCCAAAAGAGTGGGTTATTTCCCTTTTCAAAGTATTTTCACCATCTCAGTTGTTAATCGCTGATTTGTCAATGGCACACTAGTTGCTCTGAATTCCAACAATTACTCCATCGTACATCTTAGGTGCATATTGTATGCACAGTTGTCAGAGGTGACACAAGACGTCCAGTTTTCGAGGCTGCCCTGGTCGATGATTACATCCGGAGTGCTTATCTGGGCGCAGTGTAACTGTTGCTGTCCGTCGTTAGGCTGTAAGTTTGTCGCACATAAGTGTTAACGGACCGGAACGGCTACAGCCGTCCTGCTCATCGTCACCCATAAAGTGACTAATGCTAGCTGACTGTGACTGAAAGACGTAAATGTTGTGTAACATGACATTCGTTTGTGGGTAGCATAGCACGACTCGTACGCTCGGGAACTAAAGGGCAGGTCTCAACGCCAGGAAGACGAGGAAGCAAAGCGACTATTAAAAACGTGTATGTGCACTATGTGGGATGTGTCACCAGGGTGGATGGTAATACACCTGACGGATGCGGATACACATCCTTTATGCAAAATTATGTTCACGTGCGTGGTGATAGATACCTTGCAACTCCCAGGCCAAATCTCTTTCTCAGTCACAGCAAGCTTTTGCGTTATATTGGAGGCGGGTAGAAATAATCTGGTTTAGAATTTTGTCGCGAGGTTTGTTTGATTCTATCTTACTCATTTCACTTCTGCAAATTGTACCTAAGGAAGTAAATTGATTCATCTTTGTTTTCCCTTTGCATTACATTTGTTTTTGTTTACACAGCATCACTGTCGTCGATGTGGAAAAGCCGTGTGCGACAAGTGTTCCCCATATCGATCCTCTTTGCCTGCAATGGGGTTCGAACGTGATGTGCGCATGTGCAACGTCTGCGGTCCATCCATCACCGATGAGGAGTAGGTCTACGGACATATTGTTCTCAGTTGAGCCACAGTTTAACACAGTCAGTCACTTTGTTCTGGTTCTTCTGGTCCGATCGGAACTGGTTGCCATTTTGAAGGGGAATCCAATCAGATCGGTTCTGTGTATATTAATTACAGATTGCAGCTTACAACATACAACTAAATGAGGATCGAATGCTCGTATCAAGTCTTAATTATACGATATTACATTGAAACAGGCACCTATTTTGCGATTTGCATCAACTTTGGTAGGATGTTCGACGAAGCCACAAATCGTAAAGGTATTGCTTGGATTGCGTTTGACAAATTGGGTCAAATGTGACGCCAGCTCGTTCTCTGTTTTTCAGTGGTATCGAGAATTTAGTGCAGCTTTATTGATAGTTCTGTGTCTAAAAATGTTTCGCCTGGGTTTTAGGCGTGGAAAATTTAACGTTAAAGAGGATTCCTGATTTCCTGGATGAGGTACAAGAGGAAACGAACATCATTAGTTCGACAGTGTCTAGTTGGGCGGGGTATCGTGGTCAACCGCTGCCAATTAACTGAGCCTGTGTTCTGCAACCTATTCCGTTGATAGCTGATAGAGTCGGAAATTTGGTTGGTATGAATTGACCATCACTCACATCTGATCGTGGTTTCCATACTCAGACAGACTTCTCATTTAGCCCCTTTCTAAAGGAAACGTACTCATTATTTGCTAGAACCCATCACATTATCAAAATTTGAACCCCGATCCGCATTTTCACGAGGTCAACCCTTCGATCAAATTACCGTATATTTTGACAAACATTGTGTAGCTTCTAACTCAGGAGAAGTTCGTTTGACTGATACATGTCCCTCTCTAGAATGTTTGGCAAGGTTTAACAATCTAAGAGAGCAAAGCCATTTGCCAGGTATTTCGCCAGAGACGACCGAATTATCATATCTGTATTTCAAATTGAACACTGCTTAAAATTGATCGCTGCCTTCGCTTTCAGGTAAGGTGTTCGCCTGGCCTAATTCGAAATGAAGTACTAGACTCAAGTTCTGCTCTTATTAGAATTCATCAGTAGTGCATATTCTCGTCCGGGCCAGAGTTTGCGCCCCGACCAGTTTGTTAATCAGAACGCCGGTAACCTCACAAGAGGCATGGCCGAAGGGTCATATCAAAACGCTCAACTGCAACCCTTTGCGAGTAGAGCTCATCCAAATCTATTATTAATTAGTATCTAAATTCTTTATTATGTAGAAATGTTGATCTACATTTGGTTGAGTAGTGCTTAGCTTGCCCGTTTACTCCGACGCTTGCCGTGTTAACCTCACTCTTGATTTTGGGGTCATCGATTGGTATTAACTGGACTGTCCCCACTCGAGATGTTCTGCAGCCTGCGCAATCACTAATTGTTCCACGCCCTTCTAAACTCAATCTCTGTGTATTGTTTTCTGTTTGTTTTGGCTGTTTGCGCTACTTGCAGAAGTAACTTACAATGGCCTGCAGCCGAACCGTTACAAACCTACCACATTTCTTTACGTTGACTTTTCTCGTAAGAACGTTTCCCCCACAGCAACCGCCCTGCCAATGTACATTCGCTGTACAGTATAACGAATTCTTTTATATTCACAATTATGGTTCAGTTATTGGACCGTAATTTTCATGAGAGGAGAATTCACTTTAAAGTTTAGTGCGGCACAGCGATCCTCATGTGTTGAACAGTTCAGCAAGCATTTCTGCCTCATCGGATGGAATTTTAGGTAGGATTTTGAACATTTGATTCATGCCTGCCACACAACACTCGTTTTACACGAGTTTTCTCATAAACACTGTATATGTTATTTTTCAACTGACTTGTTTTGCATTGTTGGTTATTGATAAACAATGAGTCGTCAACACAAGTTGGTGGATTTTGATTGGTTCAAGTTGAACATCTTTGGACAATCTTTGCATTCATATAAGGCTTTCAGCTAGCCCACTTCGAATTAATAAGGTTTCCCTTTTAGCTGTACTTTGATTTTAAACGTTTTTACTGTCTTGTTTTACGAAGTTTTAACTCTTGGATTTCGCGGCTAGATCATCTCTCCTAAATTAGCGTATATTTCATATAAATTTTCAGTAATAGAATTCCAGTAATTAGTAATGATGTTCGTGAATTATATGGTAAATTGCTTGAGAAGATTCCATTAGGCGGTCAGTCCACCGGATCGTTCAAGGGATATCATGCATGGTAAGGCGGGTAGATGACAGTCTAAGTGTGCACTTTCTGAGCAACAGACATGGGTTTTTATCTCAGTTGACAGTGTACTCGTTGCATTTGGACATGCTGCTTTTTCCGCTGGTTTGAGGTCTGCAATAGCCCAGTTTTTCGTTATTTGCACTCATATTCTTATCGATGAAAACAGATTGCCACGATCGGCTGTGTTAGTACGACCATACTGCATTTTGCTTGCTGATATGCTTTACTAAGATAATTGGTGGAACTACATACCACTTTCCTGTCGGTGAAATTAACGTAATAAAAAATTTATGCAACGAAGATGTAAATGAGGACAGTGAAAACGGTGCCTTAATGGGTTAGACTGTATGCCTTTTAGAACTGTGTATTGTAGCTCTCATCTCGGGGAGGACGTGGGTAATCAATAAAGCTTAATCATCTTACGAAAAAGGTTATTCACGGATCTCATTTAGAAAACAGAAACTGTCTTCCGTGACGCGCAGTTGTGAGAAAAGCTTTGCCACGTTCACCACAGAGTTCGGTACGAAGAAAGGTCATTTTTAAGTTTGTGCAAATGTTTGTAGAACTTGAGCCATATTTCAGTAAACAACACTGATGACAAAATGTGAAGATCACACGAAAACGGAACTCTAGTCTGATGCTTCTTTTTGAAAGAAACTGCGTGTAAACTCCACCTGAATACGAATACTGCGATGGTACATGAGCTGAGTTGTGCTGAATCTGAGAATCGACCGTTGCACTCGATAGTGTGTACGGCAAAAGGATGAAACTGCGTAACTCGTTGGAGTGACCGACAAATAGATTTTTATCCATTCACTGTCGTATATTCGGCAGAATGCGTCCACTGCAGTTTGGTGACTATCGCCTATCTCAATTGAGTCACTTCATTTTTGAATCACTGAAGTTTTGCCGAACCACAATTAGTCGAGAGACATTAAGTCATTATTGTAGCGCAGATTTTAGACAGTAAAAGCTGCCTTAGAAGAAGCCCCACTGCTCGTTCTGTTTCTTACCACTCAGAAATTCAGGCTTATTTTGTCACCCCTGGCCACTACAAAAGTAAATTATGTTAATCTCACCACAGTTTTCTGCTTCAGTCAACGGCTGAGCGTTCGAAACGTTTTCACTTCCGTTGGTCTTAACAATTACATCCGAACCGTTCCTCCTACTTCAACATCACAGTTTCTCACTATGTACGGATGCCATTCGATAGGAACTTAGAAAATGTCAACTGTTTCCATCGTATTTATTTATTCGTAATATTTTTTGGGTATTTAAGTCGCATCTCTCCCTTTACTTTACTACTCAGCTACATCTTGCGTATTCGTTCCATCGTTGTACGGTAGTTAAGTATCAGTGCGAGTTACTGATATACTCCTATTTGTATGGTCAGTAGTTGTTTACTATTCCGTAGATTGTATTTGACTGTAATTTCGTTTCGCCTTTTTTGTTATCCAAAAATAAGACAAAGCGTGTTCAGACATTTTAGCTACCGTGGTCACTAGCCTATCAAGAGGCCAAGAGCAGCATCAGACGTTGTCTTCCTAACGTCACCACTAGTTGACGCTTATATCGCGTTTACTTTTCATCGTCTTTCATATATTTTTTAAACCGAGTAGCCTGATGGGAGGTACCGTATACACGGATCCGCCCCTGGTAAATCGAATTTCTCTAGTTTGTCAGATCAGAATTTTTCCTTAATTAGGTCATGACAAAGTGCATTTACACCGTTTGTGTCCTTATTACCCTCATAATCTCAGTTGACTGTCGAGTTCATTTTGTTTGCCCACTTTGTCCTACCTGTTTCTCAGACAACCTTGCGTTACGTGAAATCGGGATGCCACAACCTCTGTAGTTATTTAATTCTGTTCCAAGAATAGTTTTACGATTCAAGCTGGTAGTTCTTGCCTTGTCATTTGCACCGTCACTGGACCACTGGTGTCGGAATCATGTCGATTGACTATCGGGGTTGCGTGCGTATTTGTCGGAGCAAACGCGAGACAACCAACCTTCACGCTTTGTGGAACGACCCTGCACGACCAGGCCGTGTGCGTGCGTGTGAGGGCACTTGCCTTGCCATGTCGCAGGCACACGCAGATACATCAGATCATTTACGGCAATTTCGCGTTCAATCGTAGAGACCAGTGAGGATCGAGTTTGACTCAAATAAATAAACCCTTACCAAGCGCTGGGATAAGCTATTGAAATTTCAACAGTGACACGTTGATTCTGGGTTGGATCACATGATTAACGTGGGTTACAAGTTTCCCTACCATTTGAACACGCGGATAGCCTCAACTGACGAAGGAGGAGATGATGCGTCCGCATGATACGTCATCGACTGTTGTACACGCGTTGTGTGCGTGTCTTTCGATCGATCGATGACCATTTCGATTGGCCATCTTATCGACCGTGAGAATTAATCGCACCCACGTGCCTTGCTCACACGGTGCCTTACTTTAGTGCGTACTTACACCAAATGAACGCTTTCCCAGGTATACACAATGAATACCAAACGCGAAATGAGAATACAAATAATTGCTTGAGACCGAGGGTACATTATACGATAATTACAACAGATCTCAATCAGTGCTAAACGACACCGGTACTCAAAGGTAGCTAGGGTGGTTGGAGATCCGACCGTCGAGCAAGCCGGAAGTGTGTATAGCGCCATTGGCGCACATAGGCCAACAAATCAGCAAACAAACAAACGCGATCACAAACAGCAAGTAGACGGCAGACAAAGATCCTTACGATCCTATGTACAGTGTGAACTAGAATTTCGGGAAGAATTTCACACATCGTACAACAGGCAGACCGAGGTTATCTCCAGGTCGCTACATTACGTTGGATTGACTGCTCTGTGTCTGCTTATGCTGTCATAATAAACCGTTTTATCATTCTGTTATCATCCTGCTAAGCGACAAACTTGACAGGTACTATGAAAGAAGATGCATTAATAATTGCAAAAAGCAAACCTCAGTCGTTCACGATGATAGTCTCGTCCAACAAAATCAGTGGTTTCCCAACGGGACCAACAAGATCAAGGGTGAACCGACACACAGGTAGGCCAGGATATGAATGACTACTCGCGCCGCAGACGATTAATGACAAGTTAATTCAATAAAACAAAACGGGGTGGGTAATCTATTAAGAACAAATGCCAGGTTGGTGCGAAAAAAACAAAGAATGCGAACAGTGGGAACGAAATTTCTCATTTCAGGGACCAGCAACTTTATATCGTGGTTTTTGAGTGCAATGGAGAGACTACCTCTTATTAGTTGTTTCTGAAAATGTACCATCAATGTGTCTTCCTGGTGATATGTCGCAGTACCATTTTGTGGACCAGTGTGAAGATTTTGATAGATCGTAAATTTTCTTTGTTCTCAATTGTGGCGTCACGCATCACAACCGTCGTCCAATTTGCTCTATTGTATGTATTCAGTTTGTGTTCTGTCGTACGTATCAATTGATAAACGAAACCATTTTACTCCTGTTTCTGTCGTAAGAATGAATGCTTCATTTGCAACTCATTTTTGAAAATGGTTTCTCATATTTAGCAACCGCAGGTGCAGTTTTTACTGCAGTATCTAATATACGTTTATCATGTACACTTATCTTATTTGTTTTCTTGTTACTTCGCTTTGTTCGTAGTACTGGCGATCTACGTAGTAGACAGCTGGTTGTTTTGATTTCTTTTCCTATGTCTACCCTGATCGTTATGTATTCCTGTCCTCCTTCAGCCGTCGAAGTTTGGCTATTCTGTTTGATGCGCGACATCCGATTGTACGACTGCGTGTGGAAGAAAACCTCAAACTACTGCTTACGATTGGTAAAGATCGTGTCGTTAAGGTGAGAACTGTCCCTGCACTCAGAGTGCGGGAATCCTCGTGGTCTTACCGGTTTTGTGCTAAAAACAAGATTTCTTCATAAAGCAGCGCGTTTCACGTAGATCAGTCACCGTTTGATTATAACTTTCATTTGACTGTTTCAAATCTGAACTCCGGATGCCATTCTGGCTGTTACTAGAAATCCTACATCTGACTAAACCATCCCATCTCCGCATTTTAGATATAACTTCATATAGGAAGTGAGCAGGTTGTCCAAATATCTGGATTAAGTACAGAGTGTGTCGTCCGTCGATGATGCTTGATGTTTCACCCTCAAACAGACACTGCACGTCGGTTTTGTTCTTGTTTGGGTTCACCACGTGAAACTAGTCTAAGTGAGGGTTGAAACCGGCAACCCATTGCGTCACAAGCCGAAGCTCTTGCCCACCCACCCATCACTTCTGCAAGCATCGCTAATGAGAGGGGAATTTGTACCTAACCGAATTATTGGTTTACATTCTGTAGTGCGGGTGGTCACTGTACCTCAGATTGCCAGTTTGCATTGGCTACGGCTACAAGGACGAAGTTGTGTTTATAATACCTTTTGATTCAAAGTAAATTGTGTGCATCCGTATCGATGGGGTGTGAAACAAGTAACAACCCAATTAAATATCAAATCTAAAATAGTTCATTTCCTTCAGAAGTTAGAACACGAAAACTGGCAGATGCAAGCGTTGCGTGTTGACTCATCAGTACCAAATTTACAATAACATGAAACGGTTGTTTTATATCGAACAGTTAGGGGGTAGGGTGGATAGTCAATCGATGGGTTAGGAAAGGTCACTAGGTTCAGGGAAGGGTCAAGTTTACGAACAATTGTTTCTGAACACACAGGGTCGGCTTCAGTCGGTTGATTGCGACAGCCTCAGCAAACCGCAAGAATCTTGGATTGGAGTAACGTAATAGGATTCGGAATGCACAAACTGGGTCGATAATGTGACCAGTGTTTAGGACGTGTCTTGCCACTGCGGACGCTGGTTGCTTGCGTGTTTCAAAGACATTGTCGTTCTTCTGTAATACAGAGTTCTGCACCCATTCGGACAAATGTTCCTTCACTCTGAAGAACAAACACCTCTCGGTTCTGCCTATGTAACTTTCTTTGCAGTTACTTGTAAGTTGGTAGACACAATGTGAGATGGCACCGACAGGCTGATCTACTTTGATGAAAGGACAGGCAGTTTCTGGGTCCGAGCTAATACACAGAGTTCCGCTGCGTTAAACGTTCGTTTAATCGAATGCACTAGTCTTTGAGTTGTTTGATGCATACTATAATCACCTTTAAAAGGCTGTTCTATATAAACCTTCTTTTTCCTCATTGTGGCCACCGGTTCGGAAGATGGTTTTGGTCTACTATGCCTATCTATGAACCTCTTTGGATACCCATTAGTTTGTAGTACAGAGGTGGTCAAGTCTAATTCCTTTGCAAGACTATCCTGTGTACAGATTCATCTTGCTCGTGTGAATAGTGTATTTACTAGTGCGCGTATATGATAGACCGGTGTGAAACTACTAAAGTTCAGGTTTTGACCGGACCACGTAGATTTTCTGTAGATAGTTCTTTTAATAGAACCATCTTCCCGGCGCTTCATGAGTATATCTAGAAACGGCAAACAATTATCAGCTTCAAATTCACATGTTAACTTCAGGTTTGGATGGCAACTATTTAAGCGTCGCACTAGATTATCTATTGTCTGTTTGGAACTACTGAATACTAATGTATCATCAACATAGCGTTTGTAGTATGACAGATTTGCTGTCTGCCGCTAGCTCTTCCTCAATCTTTAACATGAAAAAATCTGCTATGATGGGCCCTAGTGGACTTCCCATGGCTACCCTATCTATTTGGCAGTAGAACCGATCAAGAAAACGGAAACTGACGTTTTCAGCGCATAATGATAAAGTTTCCTCCAGTAGAGGTAGAGTAGTGTGGCTCGTTTCGACAAGCTCACAAATGTAATCAATCGCCTCGTGCAGTGGGACATTTGTGAGCAGTGACTGAGCGTCTATGCAGCACATTAATTCATTAGCAAGATTGATTTTATCCAAGTCATTGATCAATTCAAAAGAATCTTTAATAGAATAAACCTGAAACTTTTGTTTTAATGGCGTTAAGATGGTGACTAACCAACGTGCCAATTTATGGTATGGCGAATTAGTCATCGCCAGAATATACCTAAACGGCATCCCAGACTTGTGTGTCTTAGGGAGGCCGTAGAGTTGAGGTGTCGATGACCCACACGGTTTAAGGAATTTGTACGTCATTTCGTCACTTATGTGTAGTTACGGTTTGCTGTGTGTTCAGAAACAATTGTTCGTAAACTTGACCCTTCCCTGGACCTAGCGATCTTTCCTGACCCATTGATTGACTATCCACCCTGCCTCCCTAACTGTTCGATATAAAACAACCGTTTCATGTTATTGTAAATTTGGTACTGATGAGTCAATACGAAATGCTTGCATCTACCAGTTTTCGTGTTCTAACCGTTTTGTCCAATTACCGAATCTTCAATTATCCCCCGTTGTGTAGAATAGCTGTAAACCTCTCACTTCAGGCGGAAAAAGACAAAATAGTGAAGACCTACTCAGATCAAACTGATTCTGTACACAGTAAGTTATTAATTAACAAGTGTATACAACTTACAACCAAGTGAAGTCTGTACATTGAAATCAACCGCTTACAATTGCCACCTTACAAAGCATCAGAGTTAACAAACAAATTGAGCGATGTATAAACAAATGAATCGGAATTCATCATGTCAACGAGGAAGACGTCGTGGGAAAAATGGTTAACATCAGATACGCTCACGGCTACATGGTTTGTTTGGTAGATAGTTTGTCGGCGTCTCGCCTGATGATTGGAAGTTCCACTCTCTGGGCTACCGTTTTGTCACCACATTACATATAAGACTTGCAGTACAATTTCTTTATTATTGTTTCTGTCCAGAATGGATACATCAGGTTCACTTCTACTATGTTCCGAATAGCCCACCACACTAGCGAATAATGTTGTCTGGGACTGGGCTTGTGTGAAGGTTTCACAGGAAAATTGTCAGTCCTACACGCCAGACTGGAATGTACTCCGATTTAGGTTGCTGTGTGTTCCATTGTTGAAGGATAACTGTTCATTGAAATCGAAGACGCGAACTATATAATCAGTTTCAAGAGTCTGTATTTTTATAAATGCTGGTAGTTTTTTGCCTGAAGCACACTGCACCCGATTGCACCATGAGCAAAATTGTTTTTACTTCTCGAAGCCGTTTCGTTAAGGAAACATTCCGCTTTCAGGATACACATGATTTAGATAATTTCGGCTAATCCAAATATAAACAGAAATAACTGCCATCTTGGGTTACGTCTTCATCACTCTCGAGCCCTTTGTTGAGTTATGTCGTCTGATAGCTGATCTTCCGTTCTAACCGTTAATTATTGCTATTTTTCTGATGATCTAAAGATTTATGAGTTAGACCATGCATTATGTTAACATTCACGCTGGTTAAGTCGACCGGCTCTAGGAAGATAGTTTTTACGCAATGAACTGTATTTGCTATTACTTTACTTTCCATAGGTTCCAAACACGACTGATGATTAGGCTTATAGTCCATATTCAAAGAGAACGGTTAGTCCAGTTCCTAAGACATGAGTATATAGTCTCAGTGCAATATCCCAATTTGCTGAGAACATTGTGTATTGGTTCAGTGAGCAGGGTGTTTATTTATAGACAAGTCCGTGGCAACCTTTCAGTAGGGGTGTTCGACCTCTTTCTGTTCAATCACAAGGGCCTACGACTGCGGTTTCCCCCAGGTAGCAAGTTAACCGAAAGGACAACATGCGAATCGCTTCGAATCTCATCTTTAAACAGCAGTGTTGTTTCAAGATGAAGTTGGTTCTGACCTATTTTTTGGTGCAGATAGGCCACTTGAATCTAGACCGACCTACCTAACTGCTTAGCATTGTATCATCAGATTTTAATATTGCTGACGAAGTTTCCATAAAGATAGCGATAGCGCGTGATTTATTCTCAATTTTGCCACGTGTGGTATTTCAAGATCGTCCGCCTTTCGCTTAACATTAGAATAGAATTTAACCCCTAGAAATGGCCAGGCTATTTGTTTGATTATTTTGTAGATGCGTTAGCCATTGTACCTTGGGCAGCTATTTTGCCCACCCAGCACATTTATCAAAAAATTCGTCAGGCGTGTATCCGCGTCACGGAGCAGATGAGCTGTATGTAAAATGACCACCTTATGATAATGACAATGCGAAAGATTAAGATTCCTTAGTTCTACAAACAATACGGATGATTATGAAGATAGTTGTTATGACTGCGTTGAACTGAGTCTGAAAGTAAAACGTTTTCGATTTGTATTCTCCACTCAGGGTTGCGCGCGCCACCTTGCTGCGACCACTTCCGCACGAATGAATGATTGCAGGACCACGTTAAACTCTGCAATTATTTTGAAGTTGTAAGAAGCAATCTGTTATATTACTTTGTGTATGCATCAGAGTTATGTTTACAGGCGATGTCAACATGAAACCACCCAAGCTACACTTTTGCATTAAGTTCCCTGAAGAATTCGACAGAAATCTCACATAAGCAGTGCAACGGCAGCTCGCATAGGTCGCAATGAATAGGAAATAAGTCAATCAGCCAAAGTACTGAAGATTATACAACGGTTTTGCACCGTTGACATTATGCGATGGGCATCTTCATTCACTGCGAGCAGTAAGGTCAACGAAATATCCTCCTGCATGGATAACATTGATATGTTGTCGTTTACGGAATATACGTGTTTGGTATCTTTTTCTTTCTCTTAGTTCATTCGTGCGGTTCATTGCAAACTCCGTTACTGTCGACCGTACGCCTTACGCTTCATTGTAGCAACCCCAGTCATTCAAGACGTCTACCTTAAGCAAATCTTCCCACTGCACCATTGTTCCCCATCTGGAAACACACTCAAAGTGTTCTATCAGCAGTATCAATTTTGCGGTCTTTTAATTGAAACCACGTTAGATTTTCTGTAGTGCATCTCTTCTACGCAGGGTCTTACATATGCTGTAGACATAATAGTCACCAATTTATCTTTTGGCTCTTTAACTACAATAGGCTGAACTTTCAGTAAATGCTAATGGAACACAGTATTGTGTTGTTGTTGTTAGCGATCTTTCTTTCATCTCTTAGTCGTGCTTCGTTTTCTGCCAGACTTGAACTAGCAAGCAGTCTTAATTCATAATGTTGTAATTCTTGTACGTTTATACATATGTACTACCGTCTTCTGTCAACGTCCGTTCATTCCTCAGTTCACAACTCGCAAGCTCCCGGAACAATGTTTGATGGCTCACAACATTGGTTAAAAAACCAGAAGTGCATGTATCTGAAGAATTATGTCGTAGACTACGAGGGAATCGTGCAGTAATGGCTTTCTGATTGAAGTCTCTGCGATTCCCGGTGAATTAGTTAATAATGTTCAGGCGTTCTTGTTTCGGTGTTGTCCTGTGTAGACTGGTATCTCCCATGTCCTCTTCTTTGTTCCGTTTCGCTCCGGCTTTTAACTACGACCGTCATGTGTTGAGTCTTCTCTGACTTAGAGCCTTGCGTTTAACTTCAATTGTGATTTGTTGTCTACTTGTGCGTCCTCCTCAAAATGTTTTATTTGCTTCCTAGGTTTGGGATATTAAATCTCTGGCTTGATCACCTTATGTGAATGCCCCATTCTTCGGTTCATTTTCGTCGGTGCTTTCATCTTCACCTGAGCCTCTTTCATTGCGGGCCCACGACCTGTTTACGTTCGGACTGCTCACTTGGAGATCCACCCGTCTCCCAATTCCCGTTTTCTCACACGTTCACACACTGATCTTGTGATTTGGTTCTTATTATCTAGCTGTTTTTTGTCATTCATGATTTCAACTATGAAATTCGTACGAATCTTATGTATCGTGTGTATATTCAATATCCTTCTCCGTTTGATTCCAGTGGTGTTGCTCCTCGGTTCGCCGTATCTTAGTTTTCGGATTTCTTCGCGACAAACTGATTTGTTATAATTACGTCTGCCTGAATCACATGTACATCACTTTGCGCACGTTCAGTTTATGCGCCGCAACCCGAACAGCCTTGTTTGCTGTAAATGACGCGTATTTCATGGCGTAAGATTACTCGTGTTCCATCATGCCTATCACTCTTTCGTCCGAATCGAACCTGTTCTGATTCGCATGCACGTGACAGCATTTGATCAATGCTATCCTCCTGCTCAAGTGAGTAATGAATAAACTGTAAGATTGCGGTTTTGGAAAACCGTTTTAGGATTGGTTTTCTTTGGTAAGAAATGTGTGTACATTAGTTCTAAATCGCGTAAAAATCCCCAGCGTAGTCATCAAAAATACTGTGTAGCGAACAAGCTCGTTTTCAGTGATTCATCGTCAGGCTAAATACATCACATTTATATAACATTTTACAGGGGAATCATGAAGGGAGTAAACATGGACAGGTGGTTTATGAAGTCAGTCAATTCAATGTCACACTGCATCAAGCACCCACATGAACAGTGGTTCTTGACAGGCTAACAGGGTGGGGGGATGGCCAAGGCAGATCCAAAGTCTGAACAAAACGTTTCTGGACGCACAGGGTAATACAGACGAATTTCA
>JTDE01021868.1:18461-39048 GCA_014338405.1 Paragonimus skrjabini miyazakii | reverse complement strand
TTGGGTACATTAGATGCTTAGAGAACACTAAGGGAACGGTCGTGCTAATAGGCGTCGTTAAATTCAGTAAACGGGGCGCCGGAAAATTTTCATTTGGCCGACTGCCTGTCTGGCCAAACTGGAGTCGGACCGCCTCTGGTATTTGGTGCAGGCCAGATCCAGTCCGACTCCGTTTTGTTTGCTGGGCGATGGGCGTTACCTCGGAGACCGTTTGTTGGAACTGATCTAGCAGATTAAGGCCCAGTCTGTGATCACTATCGAAAACTAATCAACAATGAAAAGCAAGGACTCAGCGCGTGGACCCTTGTGTATTAGTATCGACCCTGGAAAATAGTGTACAGAGAAAGCACGTCAAGCTAGCGGGGCCCGGAGCGAGTTGTGTTGTAGCCCCGGGACGGATATTACAAATGGGGTAGCTTGACTAAAACGAAAGTAGACAAAAAGCCAAGATCATCAAAAATGAGCAAATGAATGCGACTATCAAAAATATCATTTATTATAGTCGCTACACGTTTAATTGATGGGTGGTAGGTGGATTGTTCCCCCTCTGTTTTCTCTGCGGGCACCTCCGCGTGTATAAGCAACTGTGTTAGGCGTTTGTTTAAAGATAATTTTTATTTGAACTGTAAATCGTTTTATGGTGGCGTAAGCGCGTTTGTGTTCGTACATTTGGCAGTTGATTGCGGCAGAATTCAAAAGGGTGTATACATAGATATAATTATACATAATCTAAGGTTGTAGTGCGTCTATACGAAAATATGGAATTTCAGACATCCACAAAACTTGTATCATTATGACTCATGTTATGAATTATGTACAAGTTCAGGATGGCATATTCGGGTTACTGGATATGAACTAGCAAGTCTAGGTAGTTTTATTGGAATGCCTAGAAAGAATACTGTAAGATTGTTGTGTTCATTTGTGTTCTATCTTGATTATTTATGAAGATAAGGAGTTTCGAACTTTTCCTTGTAACTGTGTCTTGTATCGAATTTACAGATTACCTGCTCATTAGCCAAACAATGCGTACAAACGTGGCAGAAATATTTCAAGTACTACGCCAGCACTGAATACCCGATTACGGTTGTACATGTTCCAGTGCAAATATATTTCCACAATAACTGACGTATATTTTGTTGTTGCGTTAAACGCTTTTCCGTTATTTCGCGTTGTCAGTGAACTGTTATGTAAGTGACAACGTACGGAGTAGCTTCTCCTACGTATAAGCGGCGAATTATGTGTGGAATCAAAGAAAGCTTGTATTTTCTTGAAAAAAAAGAGAAAAAATTGAAATATATAGAGTGGGTAATTTGTGGAGTAAATTACCCATAGGGTAGTTTTTAGGGTAATTTAGGGTCATTACCCCTAAAATTACCAGATAATTTTTAGAAATTACCTTGGTAATTTGAGAGATTTTGCTGGCTGGGTATATATGAGATATAAGGTAGAATATGTATTTCATAGCACGCTAAATTTATGGATATGGGGAAAGTTTGAGACAGGGGAGACAACGCACGCTGTGAATTAGGGTTATAATGAGATTATATACGGTAAACGAGTTTATTTTCCATAGTTTTCTGTGGAGATTTTTGTATGCCGGCCAAGTTAGTCGTCAATACTGGCGGAACGACTGCACAATTAGAGCTAAACAGTCGTCGAGGGGTTGCCAGTACAACCGGTGAGCTCGTTCATCAAACCCGATGTGATCGCGGTTCGTGACGGCGCTGCTGTAGTGCTTGACGTCGGTATAATGGATGATTGCCGAAGCCAATTCGCCTGGACGGATAAGATTTTGAAGTAAAGGAACGACAATTATAATGCCTACATTCAATCGGTCCTCCATATTTCGGGCTGTGATGTGAACTCTGTTTCTCATTCACCTGTGATCATCTCTTTTCCTGGTATTAAATTTCCCTCTTCAATTAGCGCCATTCTTCGTCCGGGACTGCCCTCCTACGCAGTCACGGATTTGTCTGCTGACTGTTCTAGGTTCCCTAAAAACCTATGATACATTCATGCGGGGAACCAGGTGCTAACTGTTGCCACCTATCTGACAGTCGTCTGACTATGAAGGATATTTTTCTGTCCCGATGCGTGAGCTTTGAGTGTGATAGCACTTCTGTGCCTCGAAGAGATTTTGACTTTGTGAGACTGACCGTTTTCCTTATTTTCTTCCAATTATTTTTGCGTGTATTGTTATTCTAACATCCGTCTGTTACATACATTACAAATAACTTTTCATTTGATGACTGGCCCACTAACGTTTGCTATTCTTGTAATAACACTTGTCAACTGTTCAACGTTGCTAACTATGTAATGTCTCACATTTGACAGCTTGTTTTCACATTCATCTTTTTACATATCTGTTGCTTAATTTTAGTGTTATCGTTTGTTCTTCCCTTGGACGAAGATTTGTACATTGCTCTTCAAAATAAACGATATAGTAATTATGAACCAAGTGATACAGTTAGATCGTTCTCTTACTAAAAATTAAAGACATTTGCTCGTCCTTATCTGAGGGTAAACGTCTGCAAAACTAGAGTTGAGTCACGCATATCAACAGAATGAACTATGTGATGATTCACGTCTTTTCACTGCAATTGACACGTGCTTAGGATTGTTCAGTTACGCCTCCCTTCCATTCAGAATTAATTCTGCACCCGCTGTTTTTCAACATATTGACTCCCTCGTTAAGAATATACGCAGTGTGTGTGCATACCTTGATGGCATTCTGATCACCGGACTTAGCACTAGACAACATTTGCAGACTTTGGATTTGGTCTTGAAACGACTGTTAGATGCACGTCTTGCACTGAAAAGAGTAAAATGCGGGCCTCTGGTATCCAGTGCAAAATACCTCGGACTGAAAATGTGAAATAAAGGCTCGCAACCATTAGAGCTGAAAATACGAGCCGCGCTAAATTCACCATCATGCAAGAATATGAACAGGCTACGGTCGTTTTTGGGAGAGGTAACACAGTTTTCCCGATTCACGCTTTCCACAACGAACAACTCGACCCATTATATTAGCCCCTGCAAAAGTACGAAAGCTGGCGGTGGATCCAGACTCATGGAACTGCTTCCAGCCCACTTAGAACTTTACTTCACCCTGCATTATAATACATTATAACCCAGAAAAACCAACCATACTCCTCTACAATGCTTCTCCATACAGTCTTGATGTCGTGCCATTACACGAGCTTCCGGAGTGTTGGAACTGGTCCAACAGCCTGTGGTCACTATCGAAAAGCAAGGACTCAGCGCGTTGACCCTTGTGTATTAGTATCGACCCTGGAAAATAGTGTACAGAGAAGCACGCCAAGCTAGCGGGGTCCGGAGCGAGTTGTGATTGTAGCCCCGAGACGGATATTACAAATGGGGTAGCTTGACTAAGACAAAAGTAGGCAAAAAGCCAGTCATCAAAAATGTTCGAGTGGATGCGACTATCAAAAATATCATTTATTATAGTCGCTACAAGAGGGATTAAAAAGTCCCGTCTCGAACTGTCCTCAGACGTTGAGCGAAGCAGAAGAAAACTACACACAGGTTGACCGGGAAGCTATGTTACTTGGTGTAAAACGGTTTCACTTAAGCCTTCTAGGGCGACGGTTCAAATTGTTTCCAGAAAACAGGCCTTCTTTTGCGTTATTAGTTGAGGAAAGAACGAGACAACAAATGGTCTCATGTCGGGTGATTCGTTGGTCAGTCGTCTCATCTGCTTCACCACCATCATCGTAGCAGCCAACAGCCTGGACAGAATGTACTATGGCTCGGGCCACCGCTCACCTTAGCACTGACGTGGAGTATCCTAGAATAAACGTTACTAAGAAGGTTAAACATTTATAAAAGAAGACGAGGAAAAAAATCGAAATGGTATAGATGCAGGTACGCCAGTGACTACGGCACACTACCATCGCAGATAGCCTTTCTAACCGGCGATTCAAGTAATCTCGAGGACCCCGTCCAGGAAGGCAACACGTGCCCACTTTGCTTAGTGGAGCCATCAGGGTCCTTGTGTTTCGTGACCACGTTGTTGTTTGACCACCACGCGGTTTCATCCAACTGCTGGTGATCTCAGTGTATAATACCTGGTATGGTAAACTCTTAGCTGGCATGCGGGTTACGTGATCCAACCATACCAAGCTCTGAAACGAGATTAGTTGACCAATATGTCGCGTATCCCCAACGTACCGAAATACACGCCAGCGAACAGACGTGTTGCTCATACAGTGAGTTCACTTGATGTGGGCTAATTGGCGAAGACAACGGTAGCTAAACACAAATGTGTTGATATTTTCGTTGCGAATAGTGGAAGTTTCTGAACCATTGTGCAAAACAGATCGCACACAAACATTATATACCCTTTCTTTGAGCGACAATCAAACGTCTTTTCGACGCCACAGAGGGCGCAGGCTAGCAAAGACACCTCGTGTCTTTGCTATCCTCGCTAATGTCTCACCAGCAATATTACAGCCGACGGGACAGTGTTACCGAAGTAAGTAAAACTGTCCGCAATCTTAAACGGATTACCTGCCATGAAGAACTTTAGGGTGGACATGCCCCAATTTTGAAGCAGCGCTTTGCACTTTGAAGGTGTAAAATGCATCCCCTACAAAGCAGCCCAATCAGTCCCCCTTCACCATGGTTTGCATACCCCTGACAGACAATGTAATACGCATGCACCAGATCGGTAGAAGCCCAACACCAAGTTCACAGAATTCCTCCAGCGCACTATCCACAATGTTGTTCATGACAAAAATGAACAAGAATGGGGGATCGGACACTCTTAATAAACGCCACTAGAAGCGATGAACACCCGGAACATTTGTCCATAAGCCCTCATCCTGCTTGCAAAGTGAGCGTACAGTGATCTCAACAGATTCACGTATTTTTCTAGTACTCCCTTGCGAAGAAGGCAGCTCTTGAGGACTTTACGAACAACTGAATCAAAAGCAACCTTCGAGTCCAAAAACACCACGACCGTCGGCTGTCTGTAACTGTGCCGATGTTCCAAGATCCGTCCCAAGGTAAAAATGTGGTCAACGCACCCCTGCCCACATCGGAATCCTACCTGTTCTTCACGTATCTGACTTTCTCTGGGATTAGTGAGCCGACGTAAAATGAGACCAGTGAGTAACTCGGACGCAATAGACATCGAACTGATGCCTCTGTGGTTGTCACGTGGACTACGGGCCCTCCTCTTGAAATCGGGAATTACTTTTGATAAGCGCCAATCGCGAGGTGTCCCTTTGGTCTCTCAAATCGTCTGGAGGAATTTTGTCAGTTCTGATAACCTATTCTCGCCATCCTGGAAAAGAGAAGGAGAAAGGTGGTCTGTTCCGGAAGCCTTATTACGCTTCAATAACTTGAGCTCCAGGGCCACTTCTGTTTCCGACGGCAGGTCACCTGGGATGCAATAACTGAACATTCGGGTTCCGTCACCGACATGGTCTGACTGAGGCCAGCTGAACTGATGTTCAAAATGTTCGACCAACCTGTCAAGTCGGCGCTACTGACTAGTGATAAGTGAGCCGTCTTGTTCGCATACAGCCTCATGTACACCGACTCGACGGCCAGCAAATTAATGGAGCAATGGATTAAGCCTTTTGCCATCCCCAAGTAAAAAGGCCGTTTCCACCTATTTCGACTGTCCGACCTACTGGTGCCTTTGGTATTTGCGCAAACTTTTGTTCAGTCTACATTCAAGTTCCCGACGGTCATCGTCATAATCAGCCAGGTACAATCAAGCGATGCTTGTTCATCAGATTTATCAGCGTGACTTAAATCATGTTCTGTCGCAGCTGCACAAATCCTTCAAAACATAACTCTCCACAATAATTTTTCATAGCTGCTGCGACGTATCCCCAGTTTCCAATACGTACTTTCACCTGACTCGTACTGGGCAAACAGCTTACCGGTGCTTCCTGGTAAGCGTTCCATATATCCTCGTTGTTGAAACTCCAATTAAGCATCTTACATTTACGAGTGTATGACCCCTGTGCATATGACTAAACAAAACGGGCATACACAACAGTATGATCCGAGTCCAGGTTGTTGCTCCAAAATGTACGACAGCCTTTAAAAGAGTGACATCAACTGTAACTGACTACTATTTGATCGAGTTGTGTCCACGGCTAAAATGTACAGGAAGGTCTCCATGTAACACAATGCCCCTTTCTGTGTTGAAATGCAGTGCTCGGAATATAGAAACCGTGAGATGCGCACAGCTGTAGCAGTCATTCGTCATTATCAGTGTGTTGTGCCCGTACACCAAGCATACCTCTCGGCCGTTTCTCTGAGGAAAGACGACCAAGCTGAGCATTAGAAGTGCCCACTAATACGATAATGTCAGTGTTCAGTCTGCTTCAGGCAAACGGTGGCGTCGAAGAACGCATCTTCGGTAGCCTCGGAACAGTTGTCTGTTGTAGCTTACAACGTCATACTGAAAACACAACGCTGCTCTGATTTGCGTTGGCAGACTCTAACCGATGTACTGAGTCTGACAACGCAGAAGTGACTGTTCACTCGAACATACGTTGATCTAGTGCGGGACTCAGTGCGATTCCCACTCATCCTTGACCACGAAATTCACCTCCGACAACATCACAATTCTTGAGGGAGAAGCGCGTGGATCGACAGTTACCTAGGACAATGAGACATGCATTGCAAAATGAAAGCATTTCGTTTGTTCTCTTCAGTCGATTACATAAAACATTCCGTTATATAGACTTAAGGCATGGCAACAAAACAATAAAATGAACGAACATCACATGGGTGGGATCAAGGTTGGGTCAACGGTTCCACTGTCATGGCAACAAGATTGATTGCGTCACCACGTTTTGCTAACGAAGGGCCGGTGTGCGATGCTTGATTAACAACACCTTGGAAAACGGCATGTTAGGGTTGCGATTGCTTGGCAAGACTATAAACGAGGTGGCGGGATCAACTACATAACCTGTTGTGATTACGTGTCTCGTGATCGAAAACACTGGATTTCTGTTCGGGTGTTGGTGTGCTAACCCGCGTTTAGTCATTGTCTGCATTAACCATTTGGGAATATGTTCCGACTTCCTCCGTCATAGGTTTTGGTCCGTTCTGCCACTGTATGAGTCACCGCAACTGCAAATGAATGGGCAAGTGACATGAGAGGCAGAGGTTCCTGAGAAGAAACGATCGGGGTAGTGGAAACTAATCCTACGGGTGAAAATTAACAAATGCAATTCCGATGCCGGATAAGTACGATCAATGGCAGATTTAAACGTACATCTGTAATATCTTGATCTCTTGTGTAAAAAAGGTATATAAAAAGCTGCTTCTCCTGCGCTAATTGTGGTTGGGAGTTAGTCATTCGCTTTTTGCAGTGGATGTCAACAAAATTGATGGGATACCTATTAGCAATCAGAACATTCCACAAGGGCTCCTCTTCAGACTTTAGGAGGTCAGCCGAGCACAATTGCCCTGCTCGACGAAGGTTCCCTGCAAACATTAAGCAATATTTGAATCGAATGTTAACGCTGAGGTGCAAGACGATGATTGAAAGGGCTCGTACTGTTTTCTATCAGGAGTGTATTCGGTCTGGTCGTTCTCCATCGGGTTTCTTCAGAATTCTGTCGAAAGCAACACTATTGATCAATAATGACAAATTTGTCAGACTGACTATTTCGCACATCAACGCGGTCCACAAAAATATTCCGTGGTTCACTGAGACCCAACAACGTTTGGTTGCTATGTTAGTTGGCATTGCTCCTGTATGCCGTATGAGATTCTAAGGATACCATCAAAACAACCGCAGTCAAAACGCTTCACAGTACCCAAGGTTCGTTGGATCGTACCACCAGCGAACCTAATCTTCCCAATGATGCCCTGTGACATGTCCACAATTTGTCCAGTAAGGAGTTTACGCAAAAACAGCTAGAGGTACTTGCTCTGTGCTTAAAATACAAACTTCCATCGAGGTAAGTCAACCGGTTAACGACGCAAGATCAGTTTGAAAATCCATGCGACCAGCTAAAAGAGTTGTTACCCACTTCGCCGGAAATTGTAGGTGGATGTTCTGCATTAGTTTCTATCGTCACCCACTCGCTGGCACTGTTTTCTAGTCTCTGAAAATTATCAGGCCATCAAACAACCGAGACAAATGCAAAATGCGGTATTTATGGAACCAGACAAAGGTGCAGGCCTTGTGGTCTTGAATGAAGCTCATTATGTAATGAGAAAGCGCACAAGGTTGATCGTTGTTGTAAACTCTCGTGAGAATACACTGATTCGTCCCTGATATAGTAGTGCGCTTGTCAAAAAACGGATTCTCCTCCCGATAAAAATTGACACTGAAAATCTCAGTCCCGAAAATACCGCGACTGTTCTCGTAATTTGCTCCCAAGACAAACCAAAAGACGCGCGCAAAAAACAGCTTTGTTCCGCTCCCAAAACGTGTGCGACAATGAGAAAATTACAAGATGTTTGTATGGTGCATAGTGACCTAAAAATATTCTCGAATCAGAAAATAGAAGGGCAGGTAGTAGTAGTCAGGGTCACTAAGCCACCAATGAGCATAGCAGAATAAAGGTCGGACAGGTAAAAAAGTAGCCAAGGTTACTTCTCGACCGTTCTGGGCAGTTCCGCTCACTCTGCTTAGATAAATCGTTTTTCTAGAAGACGGAGGCGGTTTTGGATGGAAAAAATGAACTCCCTGACATCTCTCCTCTGAAGATTGTTGGGTTCAATCGTAGGACTGCTTGCGGGGATCGACTTGAATGGGTTTGACCAATTTACTGCATCTGTTCGTCCGTCATCTCCACTTCAAGGGATACTAGTGCTCAGCATCTTGGAACCGTAACGTTGATTCTTTCGAATGTTCAGTTTTCGCAGGTCGTTCCTTTTTTGAATTGAAAGCGTCCAGCCGTATGAGTTGCGCAGTTGATCCTACCTGGTCACACAGTGCATCTCTGCGGTTTCGGCGAATCTGGTTTACGTGCTGCACACATGTGGCTTCGCCGACTTTCACTTCATAGAGGACCGATCCTCTCGGTTGAACGATTGTTCTTCTTTTCCAGTTCAGAGGTCCACGAAACATGCGTACAAGGACAGGCTCGCCGATCTCGAAGTAGCGTGCACCAGTTCCGTGCCTTTGATTACACTCTCCCTCCTTTTCCGTATTGCTTCCCCCGCCGGACAATAACATGCTTGAAGAGAAAGAAATGTCGAGGAAGCTGAAAATTCTCCTGTATGGATATATCAATGAGTGGGAATATAAATAGTTGAAACTGATTGGAACCCGTATACCAAGAAGGAGAGGAACACCCAAATTAAACAAAACTGGTGTTTTCCGAAACCTATTCTTGTCATGGATAATTCAGCATACCACAAAATTTTTGATAGTCAGTTCGTCTCCTTGGTTCCATCCGTTAAAATTCTCAACAACAGTTATGTGAAGGATTCTTTTCAGTTACGGGATATTCGACCACGAAACACGTAATCACAACAGGTTATGTAGTTGATCCCGCCACTTCGTTTATAGTCTTGCCAAGCAATCGCAACCCTAACATGCCGTTTTCCAAGGTGTTGTTAATCAAGCATCGCACACCGGCCCTTCGTTAGCAAAACGTGGTGACGCAATCAATCTTGTTGCCATGACAGTGGAACCGTTGACCCAACCTTGATCCCACCCATGTGATGTTCGTTCATTTTATTGTTTTGTTGCCATGCCTTAAGTCTATATAACGGAATGTTTTATGTAATCGACTGAAGAGAACAAACGAAATGTTTGCCTCTCGCAATGTATGCTTCCTGAACGTCATGTTGAACTTAATAAACGGAACTTAATGTTTTAAGTTATCTAGGGATGAACTTAGGTGGATAACCGTAAAAAATATTGTAGACTCATGTCTTTGACATACAGCACACTTCAATACCCAGACTTGAGCGTGTATTTGTCAGAGCAACTTTCCGACCGACTTGTCAGACAGTGCGGCCATTGAAGGCGCCAATGTCTGCCAGTTGTCTTATCCTCAGTAAATAATTATTGGCCGAAGGCATATGACAGTTATGAAGTTTGTGGAGCGAAATAGAAGAAAGTCGTGATGGATGAATAGTGTCCGTGTCAGGAGAACGATAACTTCTGACACTTCCCGGTCGTTTATGCCGCAGAAGGGGGTTGACTTGAGGGACCCCACCCGGAGCCAATGACTCAAGAGTCTGACTCACTTGGCAGTGAGGGGCTTGCCTAGTTCGAGGGCGCAGTGAATAAGACAATGATGTCTCATTCTGAGTACTGCTGCGCGCAGTGGATGTACTCGAAGCTACATCAGGCTTTTGAGAGGTAACATGTTTTTCGACCGTATTGGATAATACGCCGGCGGTCACGGTCAACCGTTGGGCGATCGGAGTGCTCTTTGTTTGAGGGTACCTTTTCTAACTCCCTTCTTCCCGATACGGAAGACAGCAGTGCCGCAACTATAAAATTGCTTCTGCTGTATGCCTATGGGCTCGTCCTTCGCTACCTAAGCAGTAGTGTGAGATACAATTCTTTGAGTGCAACTGGTTTTCTTCTGACTGCTCCTCTTTAGCCTGTCTGACAAGGTTGCACCCAGAAGGACCGAAATCCTGGTCAACATAGCCCGTCAGACCAAAACAGCACAAAAGCCAGACCACCACATCAAGGTAGAAGTATAGGTCAGAAGTGGGTGTAAATCACCACTGAGTTGTTGGTTGGAATTCCGGCTCATAAACAAAAGCGCGCGTGGCGTGGAAACATGCGAGTTGGACAAGAAAGAATGCGCTTCATTAAACGACTTTTGTTATTATATGATGAGAAACAGACGAATAGATCGTGCTAGCCTTAGTCAAGTGGTAGGGGCGGGCAAAGTGGACAGCACGGACGTCTGACAAACTTGTACTTCTCTGATCAATAATGACCGAATTAAGTTTTCGAAATGGAAGTCTGTTTTGAGGAATACGTGTGGTGATTCCGAAGAGACCGTGATAATCTATCTTTGTACTCCGTGATGCTCACCCAGGCATCGTGAAAATGAAATCGTTATCCTTTTTTTAGTGTGGTGACCCACGATGGAGGGTGACATTGTGTCAGTGGTTAAATCATGTGCACTATGCCAAAAAAACACGAAAGCAGCCCTCAAGTTACCGCCGTACCTTTGGAGATGGCCAGAAACAGCACTGAGGCGAATCCCTCAGAACTTTTTGACGCGTTTGAGGGCAAAATGATTTTACTGACCGTACACGCTAATTCCACATGGACTGATGCTCACATTCTTCCGACAGCAACAACGAGTAATACAACAATCAAATTACGTACAACCCTCGCAACATTTGGAATATCAGAAACTTTCAAGTTGAACAACTGATCGCAACTGTCGCATTCTCATAGACTTTCCAGTCGGCCTCTTTCGAAAAGAAGCACTAGACTCGAGTTTCGCTCTCATTAGAGCTCGTCAGTAGTGCATATTGTTGCCACAACCGAGGCTAGAACTCCAGCCACACTTTCATGAGGCAACCGTGTTGACTACTGCGCCAGTGACCCCACACTGGACAAGACCGAATTATTATATGTGAACGCTCAACCACTTTCGCTTGTGAGTAATGATCAGGTTGCCCAATCGTCTCACTAGGAGATACAGTTACTGTTTGTTAACTCCGAGCGATAACCCCGTGATTAGGACTTCTCAGACAGGCCGAAATCTCCGATCTCACTAAACCCGCTGGGCGATATTTTAGATTACTGATGAGTAGGGAGGTCAATGGCGCAGTGGTCAACACGGCTGCCTCATGAAAGCGATGCCAGAGTTCTAGTCCCGGACATGGCAAGGGTATGCGCTCTCGATGAGCGCTAATGAGAGCGAAACCCGAGTCTAGTGCTTCTTTCTGAAAGAGGCTAGCTGAATGCGGAGGCTGCGATCAAATGAGTGACGTTCAACTTGAAACTAACCCAATCCCCAACTACTCATCCATTGAATCCGTGCACATAATCGCGCATCGTATAATACAAGGAAACGACCAATAGTCATGAGGATAGGTGTTAATATTCGATAGAGCGAGGTTAGTTCACGCACAGTCAGCCACATGTTATTTGCCGCGATGTCTGAGGCATGGTGATTGAATACACGTATGACGGGAGAAAATGGGAACACATAACAACTAGCTGACATTCAAGCTGTTACTTATTAAACCTGTGGGATGCAGACAAATACATATGGTGGTACTGGCGCAAGTGAAGCGCTAGAACACTTTGAAAAATGTAGCGTCTTTTTATGGATACAACGTTTATAGAAATCAGTCATAACCAAATTGACAGTCAATTCTTCCTTCTGAATATGGACGTGATCACACTATACAGAATTGAAACGTCCACGAACACGTCAAACAATATGGTCGTTTTGTTCAACAACATCGCCATCTTCTTTAGATGATATATATATGATTACTTCTGATAGTAACCCAGGTGTAGACGAAATATACATATCACCTGTCGTTAGAAATGTCACAAAGAAACGTAAAATCAATTAACGTTTGTTAGTCAGCATCAGCAAACTAAGGGACATAACAGCAGACAACAATTCCGCTTTGTGAGGGAAGCTTGGAATAAACCGGAAATAATATTATAGTGTACGCATCAAAGAAGGCAATTTGTCAAGATTAGATGGAATGGAAGCATTGAGTTATCATTGAGCCAAAAGATCGATAAACCTGTTAATGCAAAACAACCTTTTCTGAGCTGATGGCGGAAGTGTATAATGAAAAATCACTCAAGTTATGCACATAAACAATCATCATGAATACTCTTTGCGGAATCGCAATAACAATGGCAAAGTTGATGATGATAATATTTAACACATCTCGGGAGTTAACGATGGACACAATTAAACCAAAACGGTCAGAAAGTATAACTAAGTAATCCAAGAATTGCATTAACGATAGACAGGTTTGGAACCGAGAGAAACGCCTAAATACACATCTTTCATATCAACCACTGGAAGGTATCTCGAACCAGCAAACTGGTGCAAGAGGTCTGATTTTTAACTGGTAGAACTGTATCACAATGAGCAAGTACCCCACGTAAGTCTATGGTCACGGCATATACCTACTGCTTAACAAGCGGGCTTCGGTTGGTTAAGTTCATGTTAGTACTTCTATGAACATTAACAGTCATTTGGCTGTAAAACAGTCAAAAACCATTTATTCTGGTTCTTCTAGACTGAAGGGTATAAGTTTTCTTTTTGAAGATGGTTTTAGTGCGTATATGCACTAAAATACTTCCAGTGAAAACGAATTTTCCTATGTATCACTAGGGAATCAAAAAGCGTAAAAAAATGAAGTTCTTAGTATAGTCCTATCGAAATTTAAGGCCAATCCAATCAAAATGTTTAGAAGTTTCACAAGCCACACACAAAGGATATGAGGATCACATTTGAACACTAGAGACCGAGGTGTTCAGAATGTTGGCTTCATCCAGCAAACTAAGCTTACAAGAAACAGACGTAGATCGGGAACGATCGATTGTTCCCATCAAAAAATTATTCGTGGGATTGATAGCCACTTCCAGACAAAAACTATCCTACTGTTAGGAGGCGCATCTCCTAACGAAACAGCTAGGACGCACCACACAACATCGATCGGCCGGCCCAGCTCGGGTGGTATGATTCCACTCAGCCAATCAGATTGCAGGTGTGCGGTCGAACGTCTGTGCGCTATCCGGACTGTTTTCTTGCGTTGCTTTCTGATGACCCCTGCAACGTTATTTGCTCTGACACCCTGACTGCCATATATGACTGTTTCATTTGACTCGCTATGTGTCTGTCGGTCATATATATTAATCGTTTCGTACTACAAAATTTAGAGCCTCTGTGGCCTAACTTTGTCTCACTCTTCCAACAAACGGTGTTGCCACGACTTCTCTCATTTCTCGGTTTTAGATCAAGCGACTGAGCGCGTAATTAAGGCAGAATTAAAATAGTTAAAAGGCTTCATTATTTATTGTATCTACAATTGCGATTGTGATGAATATGTCTGAAGAAACATGAAGCAACCGACAACAACACGAAACCAAATTTAGTTGATAAGGCATGAGATTGTTCCACTTTACCAAAACGTGAATGCACAATTGTGACAAACTGTCTGTATGTGATAGAGTTTGTCACATTTATGAACATTCACAGCGTGAGAACGGCAAATCAACCAATAAGTAGTGATCACACAAGACTTGCAATTAATTCATTTAAATCGTGTCCTCAGTTTAGTTCGGACTAGATTTGGCAACTTTCCCGTCAATGTTCACGTTCGGCTGTCTTCGGAATTGACTACTTAGGCTTTACCAAGTGATTAGTGTTACGTCAGGTCACCAGATCTTCTGTTGCAGCAGCTTTTTGGATGTGCTCACGGAAGACATTTACAGTGTGAAATGTAAAAATTGGCTCTGGTAGTAGCGTTTGTTGGAATGCCGGTTTGTTAGCACCAACGATAAAGTGATGCACGAGGTGGGATAGAAAATGCGCTTGAAATTGTGCCCGCAGAGTAAGCAGAAACTCACGCACCCTATTTCCGCGCAGTAAGTGACATTTTGCCCACTTTGTTGCTTCAAACTTCACAGGATCCAAACACTTCCATAACAGTGTCTTCAGCGCTCTACAGCCAGAAAAAGAGAAGACGTGAAAAGATAAAATCTTCTTTAATGTGTAAACATCATTCCCAGTAGCAGCTGGGAGAAAAGCTATTTTCTTGTCTTCTTTGACAACCTTTTGGGTCTGACATTGTCCTTAATGTCACAACAAAAAGTTTGCGCTTAAAGATTGCAAATTACAGGAATCTACACATTACGATTCCAGCGTCATGACGCCAGTTATAATTAGTTAAACGGCGATACTAAAACAGTTTTATGCGAAATTGGGCTTATAAACACAAATGCAGATGGGGCAGAACAATACTGGAACGTGACACCACACAGTTAATAGCAGGCAAGTTCAGCTACGGTCATTACATCCCACTGCGGCACAATGGTTTAACAGTCTGATTCAGTTGGCAATGACAGCGCAGTGTATAAGACAATTATGTCTGACCCTGGTCATTGCCGGACGCAGTTAATGTGCTGCTCAATGGTTCACCAAGTTTTCGTGGAGTGCTCCAAACGTGTTAACCATGTTCAGTAATACACCGGAGGTCATGGTCAACCGACGGACAATCGGAGTGCTCTTCGATTGGCAGTACAATTGTTATCTCCTTTCGCTGTATTTGAAGGAAGGCAACGGTGTAACGATAAGAATAAAAACTGTCGCACACTCACATGACCTCATCTCATTGCCTAAACACTCCTACGCAGTCAACAATGTAACAGATTACCGCAAGGGGCAAGCGTTTGCCATCTGGTTGTCCGTCCGTCGACTTACCTGAGATGATCGTATTTGAATGAGGTGAAGCTCCGGAAAGAGTGGTGCCCCTGAGCAACGTAAAACTGATCTCGTCAAGGTTGTGAAAGAGGTAAGAATCGTCCAACTCCAACGCGTGTTCTGTTAGGTGGTGCTCTCAAACACGCATTGGTCAATTGACCCCGTAAATTAGAGCGAAATCGACTGACTGATCAGACCAACCATAATACGAGCGCCGGGTTTGTCAATGATGTTCTGTTTACAGTTCAGAAGTGTGGAAACCGACACAAATGTGAACTAATCTGACAATTTAATGACCACAAACATTACGTCTCTTTTAAAGAATAAATTTAAGAATGTAGTCTTTAATAACCGTGGGTTATTTTGATTTTACCGTCATGATGTCTACGCACTGTGTACCTTTCCTAAAACATCCCAAAATGTGATCCCAATAAGACCTCGCATTTTTTAATGTCTCAGTAGTACACTTCGCCTTATAATCTGCAACAATTTTTAAGGAATGAAACCTGAATCAGCCTACCAAAGGCATGAGGGTCCAAGTACATTGGGGATTCACCAACACTACTTACTAAAGTGTTACCAGGATTAGCAATCACTGTAATTTTATGGGTAAACATATGCTCTACAACAGCTTAACAAAGAATAGCTACATCCCCGAACAATTCATGCTAAAAATCTATAATTCAACTGTATAAATAGTTTCAAAATTGACGCCAACTGCATGGGGTAAGTTCGTGTTTTGATGACACCCTTGAAGAAAGAACGAAACGTTAACAAACTAACCACAAACGATCATGAACTCGACTGTTGTTAAGTATTTTTAACAGCATTGCACATAAGGTTGTCATTTGTCTTTCCGATGGCGAGCTTAAATTGTCGGATGTATATCGTAAATTCAGTCACAAATCTACCCAGTTAATTAAAATAATCAATCGTATACTACAAGTTTATGAACCAAATAACATTGCGTCATACAGCAGTTTAAGGATGAAGGAAAAAGTAACTGAATCACTTTACTTCTTCCAATAAAGTGCCCCAGTTAAGACAATGGTTGTAAATTTTACAGAAGAAACAACGCGACAAACTTATGTTTTTGATCATACATGATAGGGTTAACAACAAGTAAATAGGATAGTTTAATGAACAAAAATGGGCCGAATGGTGTACGTGACCAAAAAGGAACAAAACAAAATTCTGAATACTTATCGCTCATCATGTTAGATACTGGACAGGTTTATGTCCCTTGATCAAGAGCAACTGTCAGCGTAGATGCAAATAAAAATGACGGGGAAGAGGTGTACACGTGCGTCCGGAAGCAACTGGTGCTATCTTAGGCAATTGCGACTGTAGGGTTTGAACAAAATGTTCATGTGAACAGAGAACCAGATTTCGTACCCGGATAGCGTTCAACTCAGCAGTTGCTAACGGTCTGCCGATCTCGTTAACATGCTGACTTCGTTTTCTTACTGCAGTCAAGTTAGTTAGTTGCGAGCTACAGTATGTAAGTTACCTATACGGAAGATAATTTGGCCGATGTTCAAAGTAGCTGAATCGACCGACACCGCTGATTGACAGACTCAGGCCAAGATGAGCAAATTCCTGATGCAATTCATTCATCTGTCTCTTTCGGTTTACGTAGTTCATAGTTGTTTTAATCAATTCCTCTTGTTCCATTATCCGCATCGAATCTGTATCAGTTAGTAACTGAAAAAAAAATTGTGAAATTCACATGAACAAAAAAACTGTCTACCTCTTCCAGTCGCAATTGCAATTCGATTGTTTGTTTACGAAAATGTTCTTCGGAGTTTGCAAACTCGCTTTGGATGTTCTCAATAACAGACGCCCATTTCTTTCTGAAGCAAGTAGTTTTAAGGAGGTGGGAAATATATCAAGACATGAATATGTTGTGGCGTACGTTGCAAACTGAATTCAAATAACAGACCCAGGCTGGAAGGCCTGTGCTGAGAAACCAATATCACTTACACTCCAGATTTCAGACGAACTTTTCAGATCCCACAGAAAGATCGCAGTTTTTAGGCCAGACTACTCTTCTGATCAAGATAAGGTTTTAATCATATTGCATGATTTTGTCGACAGTGAAACGTGGAACTTGTTCAAGCATTTAGTGAGCTGCCTCCAATAACTTCCTGTATGAACATTCACATGGGTTATCAAAGAATTTTTAGCTCTACAAGAAATATATCAAGTACAGTGTTCGCTCCAGTTTTTGATCAGCCGCCTTGCACGTGTGCAACGGAAAGTCACTGTCGGTATACGACCCTACTATGTAAAGCTCACTCGCTCATCCATACGTAGTAGATTTCCGCTGGGTCGCATTTGAGCTGATGATACGGGAAATACGACGTTCGGCAAAACCGATCGGCGCTAAACCTTTGCAAATTAGGCATTACGTTTAGTGGTTCTTGAGCCCTGGTCACTTACTGACTTGTCAGGATGTACTGTATTCAGTATTGAAATGTTTTTACAAAAGGCTGTCCGTACGGAGCACGTACATAAAGGAAACGTGCTAAGTTTATGGACGGGCCTTATAGTGGGGATGACAGTACCTGTGCATTACTGGTGTGCATACACACAGTAACTTACCAAAACTTCGAAGGAAGAGACCAAATGTTATAACTTTCGCTATCTAACCTTGTGAACGCAAGTTATGTATTTTTACTTACTTACACACGAGCATGTGAAACCAACAAAGTTCGGTTGAGGGCCACTTTCTTGTTGATGTCGTGGCCAAATCTTCAAAGATAAAGCAAGTACTGTCCTGGTTTTGGAGGATATCATCTGTCCAATTATTTTCGAAAATTAACCCATGTTACTAGACACCTCGCAGTCACTGACGTCATTTAATACGGTAAGCAACGATTCAGTCGGAAACAGTAACGAACCGAACAGTTATGAAGTCCAATTATAGTACGCTATAGTAAAATACAAGTCAGCGGCATTAGATGATAAGGTGTTTTCTGTTTGATTTGTCTTTAACTGTTTAGAAACCCTATTAGGCCCAGTGTACATCTACTACCGTTCTACACGCCATAAGGAGGAGTACTCTGTCTCCGTGACAGTACTCACTTTCCAGCCAAACTTGTGTAAAGTTAACATATGTTCACAGCAGTTCACATCTTGGAGCCACTTGTGAAGAACGATGAGGTAGAACACTGCAGCAAATGCTGGCAATAATGCTTCTAACAGATAGTTCGGTTGAATGTGTTTTCTGATAAGTGGTCATAGATTTCGCGCGATATAAGAGATGTACTCATCGATGCTGATCGCAAACTCCACACTCCTATAAACTTTTAATCAACCCCTTTCAAACAGGAGCACTAAAGTCGAGTTCCGCTCTTGTTACAGCACATCATCAGTAATACATATTTCCGAAACGGTTGAGATTTGAATTGCGGCTCAGCTCTCATGAAGCAACCGAGATGACCGCCCCGCTCTTAACCTCACGTTAGGTACGACCAAATTGCTGAATGCAAACGAGCAGCCACTTTCACCGGTGAATAGTGATCACGTTGCCCGGTCTCTTCCTTGCACAGTAGTTGTAATGAATTCACAAATTTCGACCCGGCTCAAATATCATAATAGCAAGGTTACTGTTTTAGTTAACAGGTAGTGTGACAGCGAAAACAAAGACAGTGGAATGTAACCTCCTAGACGGAGCACGGATATGATAGTGTAAGATAAAACTATACAGCAGTGGATGAAAAAATCACTTTGTTTATGAAAAAAATGTTTTATAAACGCGTTTTAGGAAGTAATATTGTCAATGTTTGTAGCACACGCCTAACCAGTTTCAATTCAAATATTAGGAAATAGTAGCTTACAATTATTATTTGTGCCCTGAAGAGCTTTTTGATTTTGTGAGCCTGATCGCTCGCCTATTTTTTTCCATTATTTTTCATGTATTTAATTTTACATTCTAAAACTGTTCAGTATATACATCACATATAACTTTTCATTTGATGCCTGACCCATTAACGCTTGCTATTCTTGTGAGAGGAATTGTTAATTGTCCGATTGTCGCTAACCATGCAACGTCTCACATTTGACAGACAGCTTGTTTTCACATTCAATTTTTTTTATATCTTTGTTGCTTAATTTTGGTGTCACCGTTTGTTCTTTCTTTGAACGAAGATATGTAGATTGCTCTTCAAAATAAACAATATATGTACAAACCACACACATATAGCACTACATCTATTATCACGATGGTTTTGTATATACAATTGACACATCAGCAAATTTAGTGGAGTTATTTGAACACCGAAAATACGCAGGATAAAATGAAGCTCCAGACAACATAGCAACTCACTCTAGTTGTTGTTTTTCTTGTTTCCTCTTATCTATGCTAGTCAATAAGACATCTTGTTCGACGTGTAGTTTTGTAACGAATTCATTCAATTCTCTTTCACGTATCAGAAGTGAATGATGCGGTATGAAGAATTTCTTTTTCGTAATTACTTGTTCGTTCGTACTCAGTCCTTTTGTACGTAGCATGGTTTCCATATCCCTAATTCGATCACACGATTCTTGACTGATAACCAATTCTGTCTGTTTACGCCTTTGGGATAACCACATTTTTTCATACTTCGACTGAGGTTGGGACCATCCAACTGACGAGATCTTTTGCTGATCACGTAAGGCACCTTTGGGTCCTCCATCGAATACAGCTTTGATAAAACCCTCCGTTACTTCAATGGCATGGATCTGTCAAAAGAATGAAAACATGCAAACTGAATGACATAATCAAACGGCTTTAGTGGTGCTGCTCAGGAAGGGTGGATTGGAATCAGAAAGCTGCTGTCAATAGACGAATTAAATTTATCTCCGACTAGTTTGTTTTTAAGATTGGTGTTGTTAAATCATGAGAACAATGAAATCCTATCAATTCGTAAAATTTAAATGAAAATGTTGTCTCGTGATATTATGAACAGTGGTACAAAATACACAGCATATAAACCGCAGACGTTCAGACACTATTATCCGTGGTATGCTTCAAATGATTGAAAATCCCCACAGAAATCATTGAGAACAATTTTGGTTTCAGCGAACAGAACTGTTTTCGATAAATTCTCATCTTAGGCCGGTACAATTATATATCAAATCAAGAAACTGTAAGGAAAATTATTGATCAAAAATAGTACGAGGGTAGAGCGATTGGGTGAAACACAAACACG
>JTDE01021868.1:0-13741 GCA_014338405.1 Paragonimus skrjabini miyazakii | reverse complement strand
GGAAGCAGCTGCAAACATTAATTTGTAAGAGAAATCAACTAAGCTATGGGACTGGTGGAATAACTGAGGTATCATCAAACCATTGGGGTTATTGAAGAAGTAAACCAAACGACGACCTTATGATTTTGAAGAGGAGTAGTTTTCAGTCATTTTAGTACTACGAACGATGTTGCTTATGGGACTGGTGATCAAGCTTATAACAGTGTCGGTTTGTACCTCGAAGGTCTAACGGTTTGAATCCCACCCATACTACTGCAATCCAATGAGCCCAAACAAGGGTGAAACTGGTCGCAGGGTACTGGTTTGACGATGAGCACCATGAAATAGTATACATATGATCAGCAGTGTTTCTTGAACGGGCAACAACTAGGTGGTCCAGATAAGTTTCAAACGCATAGACGAGAAAACAATTACTTCCATACAGTTAGCGAGTTCTATGAACCCCGGTTCAAAAGCGCCAGTTTATATTCGGCCGGGATCAGAGGACCACATGATTTTCAGAATAATCTCTCGAAGACAATTAGAAATTGGTTATGGAATAGTTCATACCCACAGTATAGAATTCAGCTTCTTCATTGGTTTCTCTTGCATCTTGGTAACCGTACCAAGTTGAGCCTCGTAACTCTCCCGATTACGAACAGACAACTACAAAGAATGAGCAAATGGCTACGTTATGGTATATCACCTGATCGACGAGGTTTGTGCAACCTGAAATGATTAAATCATTCATATAACTTGCAGATATAACAAAAAAACAGGTCCACAGCTCATTTTGAACGAAACCTTACTTATTCTCTGTGTGAAATCATAGACCATTGGCTATGCATCTTCAACATATACGGCCTAAGGTTTACCGAAAAGAAACACACACGGACCAACCCCTCAGTTTTCATAGCAACCAACCGGTCTGCCATAAACGAAGCTGCATCCGAACTCTGTTCAAACGAGCTGAAACACACTGCAGCACCGCAGAGCTTCGATGAAAAGAAGAAAACTGCTTGTAACGAGTATTTCTTCGCAAGGGATATTCACAAAGTTTCATCAGACGGAGTTTACTACAGAAAGAAAGAAATTCGAACTCCACCGAACCACCAACAAAACGAACTGTACTACCATACATCAAAACAGTATCAGAAATGATCACAAGACTCCTGAGACCACATGGTATTACAGCCAACGGTGACGTTACGAAGATTACTATCAAAACCAAAGGAACAACTCAAACCCACCGACAGAATAAACGTTATTTACAAAATCCAATGCAATGACTGTGAACAACACTGCGTCGGCCAAACCGGACGGGAATTACTAACACGAATACATGAACACGAATTAGCCATCAACAGGCATAATCAATTTTTTTTTATCTCCGTCCACCAGGATGAAACTAGACCCACTATCAACCTGAATACCGTAGAAGTTCTTACTCAGGCAAACACCAGACATGCAAGAGAATTTCTCGGAGCTTGGTATTCATCAGCTGGATCAACAAACAAACACATTGAGCTGGACAAAATCTATGAACCAATGCGAACCAAGGATTTGAAGAGATGCAGATACCATCAAGTCCAAATGGCGGTAAACCCAAACACAGCAACTTGAAAAGATCAGACCAAAGTCGAAACGGGACAAGGAATAATCAGTCGGATGGAATTTCAAAACGAAGAAGCGACTCACTCGAGCAATTTACAGGGACCAACCAATCAGATTTGAGGTCAGAGTTCGACAGCAACAGGGAATACCCAATCTGACTCAAGAACTGAGGGAAATAGCCAATTAGATATCGGGTCAAAGTTAAAATGCAACAGGAGTCAGACAATGACAGATCAGGTCAACGATCAAAAACAATACAGAGCAATCAACCAGAATTCAGGTCAGAAGGTCAACTCACTCCACTATATAAGAACAGGCATCTATCAAACTTCACCAAACTCCACGCTAAAACAATTATGCACTGATGATGTCACCTGGCTTGGTGATGAAACGTTTGCAACCTAAATGCCAAGCTCGGCGAACATACTAATAATAAAGTCTAAGAGGACATAGTTAGGACTCAAACAAATCACCAGCACAGATAGTAACACATAAGTGATTTAAAATTATACTTAACTACTACACAACCATGAAGAAAACGCAAACCTTACAGGGGAAACGAGAAGAAAACAGAAAAGGAGGAGAAAGCACATGACTACTAAAAATTGCTACGTCCACATTCAAACACTCAGTATAAAGATGCCTACAACTTGTAAACAAACAATTCTGTCATGACTGAAGGTAAGACGTTATCAGCAAGACAACTTCTTATGACTTTCACTGTCCCGCAACATTAAAGCCAATAACATCACAGACAACTAAGTCAAACAATGGTAACATTCACACCACTGAGCCCGGTTAACCGCCATCTCACCTAAAGTCTCCAGCCAACGATTACGTAAGTCGCGAGGTCTTCGGTCAGAGACCAGCCCCACCTACCGCGACCAACACCTTCGTGAATGACTTCATTTCTCTACGCCAGTTCATCGTCTATTCATCTCTCACCTTACACCAGTCAGCCGCAGTGTCGGTGACCACTGCTCGGTGCGACAGACGACTACCTGGTATTCTTAGTACATGACCCGATCATCGAAGTCTGTGCAAATTTAAGGATTGAAAAAGAGAACTCGCTTGACAGTCACTACTAAGTGCTCGCCTCCTAACCATTTCATCGCTTACTCGTTGGTGCCACCCGATGCCAGCGATCGGACACAAGCATCGATGGTCAAATACACGAAGGCGGTTCGCGTTTTCCAATCAGAGCGGTCGCGTTTCGCTGCCGTAAAGTAATGCAGTCTTCTATGACTCAGAGAGACGTCTCACTGTTGCCAGCAGCGTCCTAGAATGCCAAACACCGTCTTAGCTTTAGAGATATGCGCCTATATTTCATCACCTACATCTCCATCGCCGCTGATGTACTTGCGCAAATACATAAAACCAGTTAACAACATTGTCCAACACTGAATCTAAATAATTATGGCAACACTACAGAGCCATTTTGCAATTGGGGGCAACAAGGTGCATTCCAAAACGTTTAGTAGAGCGCGAAATAGCACATGCCATTCTCTGCACTGAACATACATTGTGAAACACCTTCTCCTCAGCATAATCAAGATCAGTCAGTCATCCATTGGGTAGGAGGTCTACGCGCGCATTTTGTGAACTACAAAATCTATGACAAAATTGTATAAAAATGACGAAAGTCGACAGCCTTGACGTATGCCACTTCTGATGGTAAAACTGTCAGATAGTTCACGGCAAACTCTAACGTGAGTTTAAATGTGGGAATAATGCGTCGACTGTATATTCACACATGTTCGGTATATCCCTGTGTTTAACCGAATCTAAACTTGTGCATCGATCCACTGAATAGAGCGTACCTTTACAGTCGAGAAAAACGACCATTGTTGGCCGGCGGTTCGTATGACGCTGTAGCGTTTTACACATTGTCTTCTACTTCATAATTTTTATTGTTGTTCATGACTTTTCATCTTCTTCAACCTCACATGTACACATGATGTGAACGAGGTTAATCGAACGTACACATGATGTGAACGAGGATCATCGATCCACTGAGTAATCAATAATCTCCAAAAAATTACACTTCCGATTTCGCGAATTCTGCGTTCTGTCTGCGTTCACGGTCGGTGGCGTACAAGTCTTTGGGAGAGTTAGAATCCAGCGGAATTAACCATTAAGTTCGGCAAATTTATTTATCTGTCGTTGGAATCATCTTGGCCGTGGCATCGAGATTACTTGAGAGACACGTCAGATAGCATTAGTGGAAATCTTCATTTGGTGTAGTGGAACACTAATAACGTATCTCTACGGACTATTGTGAGTTATTTGTTTTCCTTTTCATTATATTTTGACCTCATATATATATATATATATATATATATATATATATATATATTGGTGACATTATCGAAGCTAACAGGACATTGCCGATTTTAATCCCGGGAAACTTATTTATACACACACGAATCTGATAGTGGCAGAAGTCAAGCTCCCACTGGTAGGAAACAGGTATGTTGACACGATGTTGGAATACAAAGGCAACGAGTTGGTATAACTTGTAACCCAACGAAACCTAAAAGGTCAACAGTAAAACACAAAAACGAATCTCATTTAGAACCAATCGAGTTGTTTACGTACAACTCAAAGGGATGCCACTTGAATGTGTGACCAACTTTAGTGTTTATTCCTTCATAGTGCCTGGTGGTGTACGTCGTCTGTCTCAAAATGTGGTAACTTCCCTACGGAATATATAAAAACCACCTCACACGACTGTCCGAATTCGGGATGAAATCTTCTTCGAATGCAATTCTCGTGTACTTCACTGGATCAAGGCATCGAGTATCAGCACAACTGGCTCCTCTGAACATTTACCGGTCATTGTCATCAATCCGGAGGAGTCTCAATCCGTTGCGCGGCTACCATGTGTCCCGTTACTCATTTGAAAACTCCGAAGGCCAATTTGTACATCTAGTTACCCTCTCCTTCAAAATTGTTCAACGAGATTGTGTGACAAATTTCTTGACAACTAGGGTGACGAAACTGATACAATTGGTTCAATAGTGAGTGAATTAAAATGACCACTTTGCACTTCTAGCTAAGTTGCATTAGAAATTGATACCAAGGACAAAGTATCACGGTCTACACAGTTCACAATTTGAATGTAAGCGAAGTGAACCAGGCAGAACGCTAGGTCATTCCGACAAAATCATGATAGCAGTTCGCAGTCTAACTGGTTGAACATCCAAAGTTCCTGATAAGAACTTAGTTCATTTGAACCGAACGTCACTCATACTGATTACAGCTTTCGTGTAAATATAAACTTTTGGTCAGCCTCCTTCAAAAAGAAATGGTAGATTCGAATTTCACTTTTGTTAAGACTCATCAATGGTACACATCCTTGCCATGACCGGGATTTGAACTCCGTTTACTCACAACATGGAGGCCAGAAAAACGGAGTATCTGAACGGTAAACAGATGTAAATGCCCACATAATAACACTTTCTAATACACTTAATAGCAGTGTTTCGATATTTACATTGCCAGTGTATTACCAACCAACACAATAAAGCATACCACCACTTTCATACATTCGCTACGATAAGAACGAACAATTTGATTCCATTCAGTCATAAAGTAAAGATAAACTGTTCACTCTGTGGATATCAAAACATTTTGGATGACATCTTGTTATACTAACAGAGATCTTCTGAGTATTGTACAGATTTTATACATCAGTGCAAAGTGCACAAAATAGTTTATCACCATGCCTTCAAAGATGCCATCTACAATCCTATTAGAGAGATAACAGTCCGTAGTAACTCTGAGGTATGACTGCCAGCACGTAAGACAAGATTTATGATTTCAACCAATATGTATAATTTTAGTGTAGAAAATAAATAAACTACAGAACAATAAACATTGATTAAAAGTTAGGAGCTGTAATGTATGTCGATGAAGTTAGAACAACCAACAATAGTCTGTAATCTTTGTTCCGGACTACTACCTAAAAATTCAGGCCATTACGTATGTAAAATCTGTCAACCTCAAAATTCTGGGCTCATTTTGTGGGAAAAACCAGAAATTACTTGTGATAAACTAGTTATGGATGTGGTAATTTGATCACATTTAACGGGATATGAATAGATTAATTGTCCACGTAGTTATCTCACAGGTATCTCTGTAGGACTTTTACTCCCGGATAAGACAAACAGATTCGCAACTTGAAACGCTTGAGTCTCTTTCAGGCATTTGGGTAAAATAATCGAAAAACAGACACTACGATGTGACTTCACTTCACACACTCTTGTCGGTCGTAAACGTGATTAACATGAAAGCAGAAAACAAGACTTAGTGGAAACGGATGAAAACACAAATTGAGCTGGATCAAGAGTGAGGCTCACAGTTAAACTAAAAAAACTGGCACAGTTGTTTTTAGACACGAAGAACCGGCTCCCAATAGCTGGTCAAGAAGGCCTCGGCATACTTGAGAATTTGTGAATCGTGAGCACTTATCAGGACCGTAAGAGAAGGCGCAACACTGATGCTGTGACCTTGGATCGATAAATGTTTTGCAATGAGAAAGACGGCGTTTGATTTCCACTTGGTGCTACCGATTGGTGAGTGAGCTAATGCTCTACTTAACCACTTGAGAATACGGTCATTGGGCTTGGTTGCAAGTGTTCTTTCGGCTCCACAACTGCGATTTTCCAGTGCGAGTGGTGCCGATGAGGTCCAGCTAAGTCACAACAGACGTCCATAGGTCACGAGTATCAGGGGGCCGAGGAAAAAACCTTCTGAAGCCCTTAGGAGGGCCGGTAGATGCTCACTCGCTTGTAGGTCGACTACGTGTGACCCATCGATATCAACTCGGAGTAGAACCAATAACTAATGACAGAAACTTCATATCGTTCCACAACAGGCCAACCAAAAGCACATGAAGTGCAACTGTAACGAACAAATGTAAACAGTGTTCAATTTGCGGTGACCGAAGTTGTAAACTATCCATATGCAAAAGTTTGTGTAAACCACAATAAGGTTGAAGATTATGCTTAAGCATCGATGTTTCCAAACAAGACTAGAAAAAAAAGCACCCGGGTCAAATAAATACTTACATGTTCGACGTTTGCAATCGCGTCGTTTGTCTGTTGTATTTGTAATTCTAAGCTGTCTTTTTGTTTGGTATACCTTAGTATAACTTGTGCTTTGATTTGTTCCAGTTCCATGTGAGTCTGATAGAAGAGGGATCCACAGAATCGAAATTAAACTCAAGCACCTCAACGCACATATTGTACGACAAAAGATAGCATGGTTCGTTAAAGGTGATTAAACCGAACTAGGATACAAGATACCCTAGCAAGCATGGTCCTAGAGCTGCGCTAAAAGTTGGTAACAAACGAAAAACCGTTAATTTCGACAAAGTTTTATCGAACTTAAGAAGAGTAGCTGTTCCAATCTATGTTCATTTTTTATAAAAACACCAGTTCAAAACAAATATACAGTGCAGAATTCCAAGACAGCAATCTTGGTTTGTCCGAACACAACTGTGAACATGAAAGGAACGCCGTCTTCCATGCAGCCATAAATCATTATTAGATGCACACTGTCTTCTAATATTTGATAAATCGTAAGCGAACTTCAAAACAGTATCTCTGAAATAGAAGAAATTGAACGGCTTGCATGAGCTCTACAACACGCTGTAGTTGGCTTATTAAATGGAAGAGAAAAAGCAGTCACCACCATCTGCCAGAAGTAACATGAGGATATGGATCACGATAACAGAATATTCATCGTGACTACTCAATACACTGAAAAGAAACTGCCTCTCAAACAGTCTACCATTCAAGAGTGGCTATATACTGATAGGCCAACTAGTCAAGAACTCCTTTGACTGCACAAATACGAAAAACGTCAAAGATGTACAATTCGAGGAGCTAATCTGAAGCTGATATATGTAAACTGCCCAAATGTTTGGTATTTCAAAGCAGGTTACCTAAAATACCCTAGTAGTTGCAATCTGTAAAATGCTTTTATTCGTCCGGCATGAGGAAAAACAAGAATCTCGGGTGAACGAAAAGTTAACCAGATACCGCGGACAATGCTATAATTCCATGTTAACTACTCAACTAGTCACATAGGTAACAAATGCTATTGTTCTGTAGTTGTCTACTAACGCATAAGTGAACAGTTACTGATTATGTGTTAATCTTACAATTTATCCTTGTCAATCAAGAAATCTGGTACCACGTAAAAGATTGCAAAATGTTTCCAGTGATACTTCGAAAACAAAAACTCACAAGACAGTTGGAATACGGAACCGTACATCAGCAGCTAGACGGGAAAATTCTAATATACCGCCCCAATTCCTGAAGTTCACTGACCATCGATCCATTCAACAAACAGCTGAAAGACATGGTAACTATGGTAACTCCAGTTATGACAACAGGTAGTTATGATTGGGTAAATGTTATTCTCAAAGGCGAAAAGAACGAAACTAATCAATAACCATTAGTAAGTCAGAACAGTAGTCCGCCTACGCTGATTAACTCGGCAGAGAAGTTAGTAAAACTTTGAAGACTGGTCTGAAATAAATCCTGCATCTAATTGAAAGATCTTAAATTTCCACAACAGTTGAATTACCGTTTAAGTTAAACATAGCAACGACTTACCAGGAAAATTGAGTTTCTAACTAGATAATATAACTACAGGCTACCTGTGAAGGAAACTTCCGGAACATTTTAGTCAGCGTTCCCTTCCGTGCGGATACACATTTAATAATATAAGCGTTCCTTTATTGTCAGAATTGAAGTGATTAAAGCATTATTCACAGGTACCCCCGTTGTATATTACGTGTAGATGGGTCCGCGTTCGTCTAGGTGCATCTGTGAATGATGGACTGGTTGATTTATGCGACAGCTAGAAAATCCAACCAGTGAATTTTCTGCATACAGCTGGCCTGATTTCATAACGAAGACCATTTTGGATGTTCACATGAAGAAACATGCTTACTCAAACCAGTTGCATATGACTTATGATACCATGTACTAAAAACAACCAACAAAATTGGTCGCCTTAGCGCGAACATGAAGACATAGCAGACACTATCTGACAAACTTATTGCATCTCTGCGTATGGGGCTGACTGAAGCCGTCGCGTCAACAGTATTTCCCCAATTCATGTACATTTCAACCACACAACACACTGAACATGATCAGCTAGATGAGCTGAAACAGCTATATACTTTATTATTTAGAAACTTCCTCAAGCGCTCGTTAACACGGCAGACAGCCAGTTATTCATTGCTTTCTTTGCGAACGGCAATTTCAAGCACGACATTTTGCAGTCCCATTCATGCTTCCCAGGCCTGATTGTCAAGGTTAGCTCGGACTCTCAACCTCAATCGGACAGTGTACCAAGGAGTTAAAATCTCTACAACGTGGGATACCCGATACCCAAGAATCGACTACAGGCATTCAAGAGTACAACGGACATACTGAAGCAATGTGCTAGAAACTAGCATATTGTGGAAAGGAAAGCTATTGTCAAACTATCATCCACCTGATCCCATGCAATGGGATCATCAGGTCGACTGAAGAAATGGCAAACGTTCTTCGTATTTAGTAACTTAGCGTCTTCGATCACAACTTCACGGAGTTAGCACACGCATCTAGAACCTACGGTGAGGATGTCTTTAAGCCGATTATTCTTACATCATACACGATTCTTCAGAGGCTGTCAAAACTTCATGATAAGGCTATAGCACTTACTCACATCTTCACAGCGGTACCAAAACAATATGTCAGGGTGCGTAGAAAGACACGCAGTGAGTTCTTCCTGGCCCCCTAAATAGGCTAAACTTCCGGAGGCCAATAGGGTTTATAGGGTGTTTTCCCATTTCCCAGGTGGTGACCGCGGCAACTTTGCTAACTATGTACGACTCACGTTGTTCTAGAACACATGTAAAATTAAGGAAGGCCTGAATGATTATCAGCAACGCCATTATCCAAGCCCGTTAACGCTACTGATCAACAGACAGCAGGAAATTAGAAACGGGTTTCCGCGCGCCATTAATTTGGTCGACACGCGGGGATTGTGGGCAACAGCCATCGGTAAAAGTAAACCACAGACTACCGGACAGCGTAATCTTGACGCACTTGTTTGAATGAGGCCCTAAAACATGATACTCTAAACGGTTATGTTGCAAAGCTAGGGTCCGCTCTTGGCGGACGATGTACTGCAAGTGAGCATGGCTGGTGTGTTGAATGAGACAAACTGGTAAGTCGTAGGATAACCGACCCGCTGTTGTCCAACAAGATGAGCAACCGATAGAGAAATAAGTGTACAGTCCAATCGATGCTACAAGCTGCATGATGCAGTCAAAGGCAGAATAAATACCTTCCCTCAAGTACATTATACGACACCGTCGTTATTTTTCTAAAAGTATCTTAATAAATATTAGGAAAATCTACTCCCTGCATTCTAGCGCTCCACTGTGCAAAATAAACAAGACTTTCTATCGTCTAGCACATGTGTGTAACAGATATGACAATCGCAAACGAAGAATGTTGCCCTCATTATGTTCGGTTCCTCGATTTCAAAGAAACCGTAGTGAAAAGCTTAATGCCACTGAAAGTGACTGCATCGAATCAATCGACGGGTGTTAACTAGCCAGTCTAGTCTGAATGATAAATAATTACAACCAGTTAATTAAAATACTAATGTTATGTAGCGGACTTCTGCCGCCAACCGGAAACCCTACAACACCACATGCCCACTGGTGAGACTGTGGTGTGGCTACCGGAAGCCGTTAACCAGAAAGGTTTTATCAGAAAACCTGCAGTCTCTGACCACTCTCAACTCAAACAGTAACTGAACCGATAGGGTTGTTTATAACGACCGGGAAATTGTATCACCCTGGTTAACAGGATCAGATTAGTTACTTGGGGATTAAAACCGCTTCGTCGATGTAGGTGATCGGGAAATATCGTGCTCACAGGTAATAAAAAAAATAGACGACCTCGGTTCACCACCACTTACTAGCCAGGCACCAAAACTATTCGGAAATTCAGAAGACACAGTCGTCCGCAATCGCAATAACCTTTCGTTATGGTCTAATAGTGACGGCATTCGCAATGGACAAAGATATCGACTTCTATTTCAAAAACCATAAATGTGTTGGGATTTAAACTGGCATAAAAAAAGTCATAACGGTACTCGTTACAGAAGGCCGACTGTTCAGTAGTACACCGGTAGTAGGGATGGGACAAATTATCCCTGAAGTTGCCTTTTGAACACCCCAAAAAGCACGCTAGCCAATGTGGTGTTCCTCTCACGATCGACGACTCTACCGTCAATTGATATGACAGTCAGTCCTTCAACTCAAATGAAAATTGTATTGTCCGCAGTTGATAATCTTCGCTGGAATTGTAGACATAAAAAATAGCCACTTTCCGGAAAAAACAGAGACACAATATCACACAGTAATGTGCATACATAAGAAAAAGCAAGCGACTGATCAAATGTCCAAGTCATCATCCGGATCCTCATCATCCAGGTCGTCGAAGCAATCGGGTTGGTAATGAACATGTGCTACGTCTTCTTTCTGTCCGTTTCCTCTCAATTCAGATTCACTCAATTCATATGGAAGAACAACTTTGCTGCGGGCTTGTTTTTCTGTCTCCGTCAGTTGCAAAGCAAAAGAACTTTCTGGCTGCGTCTTTGATTCAGAGGACTGACGAGTCACGGGAGACGGCGCAGGAGATTGACTCAGCATAACCCAATTAAGAGGATCAATCTCAATCAGCACACGTTCCAAGGAGGTAGGTTTGTTCACCAATCGAAGTTGTTCTTTACCAAATGCATACAAGCCTTGTAAAGCACGTCGATGCCATAACGAAACAGTCTGTTGAATTCGACCGGCAGAATTACCTACACATGGCAAGATATTAGAAGATTCACAGCGAACAAAGGAAACTGAGCACTGTTCTAAAATACTAACAACATCAGAGGAAACCGACAGTAGTGTGCCGTCACGTGACTTGAGAGGGTGAAATAAGACAGTGATACGGCGAACGCACGGATGAAGTGACATAGCAAACAACACACCGATCACATGTCGAGCCCAAAACTCGAATTCAAACTCCAAAGGGCAGTCAAGAAGAAACCAGGAAAGGCAGTCAATTAATATATGAAAAGACGAGTGAGGTACCTCAGGAGCGGAAGAAAGATTTTTACGCAATACGTTCAATAAACCATCAGTGTCATCAAAGTCGTCCATCATCAGATATTTGGATGAAAAGGGCGGAGTTTTGAATTCATGTTCATATGAATACAGTCCGGAAGAAATTATGAGACATGGAGAGAGTTGCAGAGCTTCACAAAGCATGCAACGCCACAAGTATTCCGCTGAGCCTGGATGAGCGTCGTCGATGACACAAAGGAAGCGGGAAGGAATTTTGCTTTTTAACAGATCTAACGCACGTTGTTTTTGCATTTTTTGGCAAGTCGCGAGCTGAAACCAAGAAAAAGTTAGGAAACAACCATTTTTGTCAAGGCTGGACGGCAAAAAGATGTGGGAAAGGTTCACCTGTGAGTAATCTGGACCTTAGCTTCATTTGGAACAAAGTTACGAACTGTCCTTCTAGAGAGGTGCTTTACTAATTGAGCCACGAGGAAATACCACACTTTCACTCATTATCAATCCATCCTAACGTGTCACAGGAAATCCACCGAATTACCTAACAACGAAATAACTGTGAATTGATTTTCCCAAACGATCAGAGATAGAAAACGCCAGAGGTACCGCGGAGCAGTGAAACTGAGATGCACAAATTATCGCACTACTCATAGACAGTTAACTAACCACCATCTTCATCATTTGACGTTAGTCATAGGATATAGAACTGAAAATGACAACGTATCACGCACGAACCTCGCTTAACCCATTTTGGCTCAAACACGTCATGGGTTTTGCGGCTGTAACTTATCGCACCACGTGTGAACCGGACATTGCCATCTCGCTCAAACCTGAACGGGAACACTCCAATTAGCTTAGGGCTGCAAATTTGATAACCGAAGACGATGTCAACATAAAATCTCGCGTACAACGAATCAATACTACACCACGTTAAATTGATTCATGTTTCAAGCCTTTGCGCAATAGGGCTGTCGCCATGTGACACGCGGTCGTATGTGGGCTGGAAACTGTCAGGCAATCCAAGTCGTGAAAGGAGAGAACGCGACAAAAATACCGGAGCCAACCATCCCGTTGCTGGTAATAGGCTGGTGTTACCGACAGACCACAGCGACAACAGTATATATATGGCTGATATTTCGGCATAACTGTCGTATGCCCACAAAAAAACGTAGTCTGGAGATAAAGGACAACGGAATGAGTGAAACTCAGACGATAAAACGCCATACCTGAACTCAAACAGTCGACGTTAGTTTCTACACTTTGGAAACAAACGACCAAATTGCAGGTGAGAGTGGGAAAGCATCTACAAGATTGTTTTTTGTAGTTTCTATTCCCTCACAACATCACTGGCCTCTACTACACGGATGTCGCAACCAAACAACAACAACAGTCAGGAAAGTAAGCCCGATTAGCCCAAGTTGAACCTATCATCCCCAGAGGGGTGAATCATATGGTCCCTAGCCTAGGAAATGAACGGGTTCCAACTTACTACTGGTCGTCTTCATTACTCTCTGCTAGGTCATTAAATGACTACCTCATGCCTTAGGCGAATGATCGGAAGACCAGATTAAATGGCGTGGCAAACGACGGGGGGCAGCATTTTTACACACACCTCAATCGAATGAATACCAGCAGATCCAGGGTTCCGATTACCCGAATTAGCAACATATAAGTTAGCACTTGACGGTAGTGACCATGAAAAAGAAAGATATATCAACCCAGTTGGGGCACGTTGCATTCCGGAGTAATCTAATTCCTTACATCCGCGCGTTGCCAGTACCGACATAATCAAATCGATGCAATCAGGGAGATCACCACGCGCAACCATACTGCGCTACAGTGGCGTCAAGTTATACGCACACCAGGATAGACTGATTTCCGCAACGCATAAGAGTGGATTGGTTGACAACTCTCACACCTAATAGCTCGGCAAACGAGTGTGCTGGGCCCTAACCTCCAAATTTTATCTCTGACTGCTTACTGATACCGCACTAC
>JTDE01021867.1:0-14786 GCA_014338405.1 Paragonimus skrjabini miyazakii | reverse complement strand
ATAACATGGCTTAAGAAAGTGGTCATGCGTTGTAGGAAATGACAATCCGATACTTTAAGTTTCAGGCCAGTCGACCGCAGACGTTTCAGTACATCACGGAGATGATTACTGTGCTCGGACACGGTTCGACCATACAGTATAGTATCGTCGAGGTAGATCGGACACTGATTAGGTACTAGCCCTTGTAACGTTGTGTGGATCCCGGTGAATGCCGTCGACATCCGGCTCGCCACGACATTGGATCCGGCACTCACCCAGGTCATGCAGTTCGTCCGGAAGAAGTGGCCCGCGGTTCCCCATCCCGGTGAGATCAGCCAATTCTACCGTCGACGTGACTCGTTGACAGTAGTGGACTCCTGCATTATGTTTGCTGATCGTGTTGTCATTCCAGCCGCCCTCCGCCTCCCGGTGCTGCAACAGTTCCACTCTGGTAATCCCGGCACCAGCAGGATGAAAGCAATCGCTCGCAGTTACGCCTATTGACCTGGCATGGACGGGCAGATCGAGGATCTTGTTAAACAGTGCTCAAAATGCCAACAGGCTGCCAAACTACCTACCAGGCAGGATCCCATACCTTGGCAGGCACCTAAGTGTCCATGGTCACGTCTCCACCTGGACTTCGCCGGTCCGATCGACGGAATGTCCTACCTCGTCTTGGTCGATGCGTATTCCAAGTGGCCTGATATTATCGCACTTTCTCCAGCGACATCCCTCAATACAATCGCTGCCCTGCGTCGCATTTTCAGTCAGCATGGTTTTCCCGACATTCTCTTGTCGGACAACGGGACGTAGTTCACGTCTTCACACTTCGTGGATTTCTGCCGCCGGTCGCTCATCTAGCACACTCGTTCTCCGCCTTTTCGCTCACAGTCCAACGGACAAGCGGAACGCTTCGTTGACACTTTCAAACGGGCGTTGCTCAAATCTCGTGGGGAGGGGACCACAGACGAGGTCTTACGGGACTTCCTGTTCGTCTACCACACAACCCCCAATCCTGCAACTTCCGACGGCTGATCACCAGCCGATGCTCTTGTGGGTCGCAAGCTTCGCACAGTCCATCAGGCTCTCATTCCGACAAATGAGTCAACACAGGTGCCCAGCACAAACCTCAACGACGGTTTCGCTAACGGAGAAGCCGCTCACGCTCGTGACTATCGACAAGGTCACAGCAACTGGACAGATGCAACTGTGAGTGCTCGTCACGGAAAGTTGCTGTATGATGTTTCCGCCAGTGGCACCATATGTAAACGTCACCGCAACCAGTTGGGCTCTCGGCACACGAATTCAACAACTACAGACGAGCAGCAGCTGCTTCCGCTGGACGTCTTGTTGGACACGTTTGCAATTGCGTCCTTTGCAGCTGGACCCTCGAACCAAGTGATACGGATGATATGTCATTTCAAAAGGGAGGTGTTGGGGAAAGTCTATATTTTTTACAAAAATGATTTATTTCTCGAGATATTATCGAAAAATAAATTGTGATTTTGAGTTTTACTTTTTCGCGCCACAACGTGCCAAAACTCAATTTTGGCGCACGTTTCCTCTGCGTCTGTGATTGGCCCATCCCACCTTAAATGCACCAATTCATGTAGGATTCTTCAAGGCTATCACGAGACTATTTATGCAGACGCTCGTCTGCATTGTTACCTTTGGTTTGAGAGCAAATACAATCTCGGCTAAAGGTCACGGTCTTGTGTGTTATTTTTGGGTTTTCATGTATTGCTAAGCTCTGTGCTAAGTTCCGTGATTTGTATTGTCGTGCGCTAGACATTCTGTGATTCTCGTTGACCACCAGGGTCATAACACCTATGACGCACAACATTACAGCCTTACTACCTCTCATATCTAGTCTTTGTCGTCCACAGAATGTAACTGTTTGTTTTTACTGTCATCTCTCCTCTGTAGTAAGTATGAACACCGCTTGTATCTGCTTATGCCAAGGAATTATTCCATCGGCGTACATCAACTTAACTTCTTAGTAAGACCGTTCGGTATGTGTTGTTTAACCGCTTCAGTCACTGTTGCTGATTTGTGAAGATGCATTTTCGCACATGTTCACTTCCGGTGGCACCCACATTCAACCAAAATATTCGGTGTAGGCATAATCAATCGCGTAGTTTATTTCATTGTGGTCTGATTGAGCCAGTTTCGTTCACGCACCACGAGGGCCTGACCAGACAAGAGCGGTTATCCGGGAATTGAAGCAAGGCGCACGTCATCAGTGTGCGTCCAGTCTTGGATGCCGGGATAAGCCAAGTATGCGCCAGGGATTTGCCAGACGGTGATATGACGGGCTTTGTGCGCCCAAGTGGAATTCTGGATGACAAGCCAAGGGTTTTACGTGAATAGGCGGAAACAACATCGACATCGTATTTTCTGGGCCGTGCTGTTTTGGGACCTGAGAGGAATCGGGGGGGAGTATATGCGGTCGAACAAAATGGTGGTAACTTCCATACTATTAAACGAGAGTAGGTTTCCTTTCATACATGAATAAGTTGAAAACTCCGATGAAGCAGTCGTTAGGGCAAGTTTTGGTAAAATGGTACAAATGAATTTTCAAAATGATTTATGAAAAACTGTGTATTTCATGGAACCTAACGTCATAGCATCTATGTGGTGTTTGAACGTTCCCCTACGACGAATCAGCATGGCGGGGAACAACGAGGACGTTTTACGGAGAATATTCAAAGTGAAACACTTAAACTTCCGAGAATATCCGGAGGACATGAACAAAGTTCAATGGGAAACCCACACTAATTTCGTTATCAGCCGTTCGCAAACGGCAGTCAGTGCGAAGAAACATAGGGGAATAGAGTTGCCGCCAGGCTGCCCGTACGGAATAGTCGTGTATAAATACGTATATTATACTCGTCGGACTGTAGTTGGCAGACGGTAAGATAGTTTTTTGGTTTGTGTATTAGATTCGCTGATTACCGCTGCAAGGCCCCGAGGGTAGTGCACAATCGCTGTGTTGCATTTCTTATTGAGGGGGCCAACCTGCAGCACTCACACAACTTCCAAGTTGGATGGGCTAGTATATATCCTATAAATAGGCGTCTGTCTGTGGCCAATGAGCAACATATCCCAGAGATGATGTAAAGTTTCAAAAGTATGTGTGAGATGAAGATATACGTGAAAAACAAGTTGGGAATCACGATGCATTCGGACGGCTTAAGCAACCTGCGTAAGAACAAACTAAGATGAATTCTCATAACCAAATATTTAAGCTGCGCGACTTATTGAAGGTAGAGAGACAGTACTGTTTGCAGTTAGGTGAGAAATTTTTGCGGTTTGCTTTCTTCGTCCCTAAAGGTTCTTTCCAACTGTGTCCTAGATTTACCGACGACATCTTGGCTGACGCCGCGCAGTAGTTGAATTATGGTGGTTTCATACTGCGGCACGCCATACTGGTTGATGTAACTGTTGTAGATGTGCCATTTTTCCGTGTTGATATCTACTGAAACGACGGACAGTTACCACATAGTTTGAGAGCGTATGTTGGGGGTGTTGCCATGTACGTCTGCTGTTCAAATCTTTGTCATTCGTTCGCCTGCGCTGTGACGGGCTACCTGAGAAGTTTACTCGAGGTGTGCCACAGTATTTTGCCGGTTTCATTCAATGAATGATGTCTTCCGGCGCTTTCATCGCCTGTTAAGCTTGGACACTTTCCATAGGAACCGCATCTGTCAGTGGACGCGCAAAATGTTATTCACTGAAAGCGAATGACAGTTCAACAGGTCACTGCAAGCCAGAAAGTCTGTAAATAGGGAAGCTTTTGCCCACCTGCATAAAACGTGGTTAGTCTGTAATTCCGGATGGGCGTCTCATTTGCTGTAAGCGACTGTTCTGTTTGATTACTACACAACCAACAGGGTGGAGAACGAGAATGGGCACATTAAAAGTGCACTGTGTGAACGTTCGACAGTGTAAGCGTTGTTCAGGCATATTGCTGAACGTTTTGGGAGTATGTTTGCTGATCGCTCGTGCGCAGCTGGCATAGAACTTATGAAATTGTTTGAACCGCCAGTAAGATATGAACACTTCCGTCCAGTTCTGAAACCTTTATCAGAATATGCAAGAGGTGTGTCCCTTAGACACTGTTTCAGTAGTAAAATTAAAGAAGTCGCTTATGAAAGAGCGATACGGAATGGTCGATGTACCAGAAAAGGAATGATTCACGTGGTGAGTACGGGAAATGGTAGGTGCGACTGTTGTTTCTTTTCCCAATGGCTGATGACATGGAGCCTTTTGATGACGGTTTTTTGCGTGATTGACAAACCGATAGGAAGATTAACGAGAAAATGTGGGTGGGCGCTGTCCGCCACTGATCCCATTGACGTTTCAACAACTGAAATGCCTGAACTCGTGGTATGCATGCCCAGCCCCGTAGAACATTCGCGTTTGGATAGGATAAGAAATGCAGAAGACGTATGCCACTGTATAGCTGTTACGTTCGGCTGCATGGGTGATTGAAATAATAACAAGCATGTAGCTACATATCGTGAGATAAACGAGTTGTTATCAAAACATCCCGACCTCATACAGCAATGATCACTCCTCGGACGACAGACTGGGCAAATAAGCTTTAGGAAGTCATTCGATGTCTTGTGGCCGGAGGAAATAGCACGACCACTCGCTAACTGGTACGGCCGATTCTCGGTTCCAGCGGAAGGGTCCCAAAGAAAACGAGCTAGGAAAGGCTTGATCACTAACTCGAATATCCCGCACTGCAACATTTTCCCAACATCAGGTCATAATAGAGTGAAATCCCCGATCCCGTCAACCAGCTAGGTGGTGTGCCAGTCGGATGAATGAAGTCATACACCTGCCATTTCGTCGTGTAACGCATGGTGGTAACTGGTTCTGTATGCTCGCATTTTGAGTGATGAATACTATACAGAACAATCCTTGGAAACATCTTTATCCAGTACCGTGACCCGTCCGTTTACTAGCAACTGCGGATTTTTCTGTTAATTTCAAAGAAGGACGCATATCGCACTTGAAAATTTATTACCGTAAAAACAATAAGTAGGTAGAAGGAAACTGCTAGAAAAATATCCTGCATAGCGGTATATAAGTTTCGCACAAAGCTGTTCGTTAAACGTGAGGTCAATCTTTCGAAAAGCAGCGTGCTGGCGCTTATGGTAAATAAATTTTAGACCGTACGCAACAAACAGGGCGGGTAAATCAAGCAGAATGACGACACGCATGTGCACGGCTTACGCGTTCTTGTACAAAAATTGGCATGAAGAGTAAGAGCTAAAAAAATTCTGGTCGGTAGAAAATGATTTCAGGTCCAACTGGATAAAGAGACAGAGTTATCAGACTAAATATTACAGTAACTGCTGATGTAGCGATAGAAGAAAATGTAGTATCTCTGAAGATACTAGCAAATTTCTGTTACTGTAATCTGACATTAATTGACTGTTCGCTCAAAACGAACGAGACTGCTTTCCAAAGAACAAGTCGGTCACTCAACCTCTGCCCTCCGGTAGGTTTTGTGCGCTTTTGTTTGCCCGCTCTTTTTGTACCAGAATTACAGTCGTTGGTTCTAGTGTAAGCTAGAATCAATGAACTTCCTCTTTTCCAATAAAAGTTGAAATGTACGGTTCGCTGTACCCGACTCCGGTTCGTTCCTGTTACGTTTGCGGACAAAAACTGAACAGGAAAACAACTTTCAGAAAGGACACATCGGGCTTAAATCTTATTTGTGGACCAGGCCAGTTCGTTAAAGGAGACTCCTAAAACCTGTAGAAATTTACTTACAACAGACAGAAACATTACAAACAAAGAACTTAATTCCCATCTGAGAGGTGATAGTGAGCAACTTAAACCAGAGAAAGCATTGTTCGTTGTCAACAAGCGGGTGACAACTGCACAGTCGTAGATGACAGACTAAATTCATTCAAGTTTATATCATATGAAAACAACGAACAAAAGTTCAACACGACGGTCGAAAAGCTTACGTGCATCATACATTGCCAAAACATTTCCCCGCATAAGATCAAATGGACAATGAGAAAAATATGATTTTATGATGGGTATATCGTATATCAGTGTTCGTGTAAAATCAGGCCATTTCTGAATTACCCCAAGGTGGACTCCTGAATTTAACTCAGTCGTTCATACGCCGGATTCCACCTTTGAAACAACACGCAAAACCCGCGTCGGATCATCAGGACTGTCGGCGTTCAACGAACTCAGATTACTGACATCCCAGAAATTCTCCCGCTAAACGTTCAACCAATTAGTACCAGACATGAGACGATTAATTCTGACGTACCCAAGTAATCCATGTATGTGAAAAAACGCTAGCATTCATCGTCGATCTGGACGCTTCTACAACCCCCGGCCAAACTACAGTCATCAACATGGCAGACAACACAACCGATCTTCTTTCAACATCAGTCGAACAACCCGGCGCATCAACAACAATCCCGCGTTAAGGCATGGTGTTTCTGTCGCTCGTTCGAATCCAGCCGAAGCCCTGACTTTTCACAGTTGGGTCTCATCTAAAAATTCATAAATCTGCCACACTGCTTATTAGTAATACATTTTATATATCTCAATTTTTTCTCATTTTTTTCAAGTACATACGAGCTTTCTTTAAATCCACACATAATTCGCCGTTTATACATACGAGAACCTACTCCGTACGTTGTCACTAACATAACAATCCACCGGCTTAAGGCAAAATAACGGAAGGGCGTTTCACACAACAACAAAAATTACGTCACTTATTGTGGAAATATATTTGCATTGGAACATGTACAACCGTAGTCGGATACTCTGTGTTGGCGTAGTACTTGAAATATTTCCGTCACGTTTGCACGCACTGTTTGGCTAATGAGTAAGTAATCTGTAAATTAGATACAAGATACAGTTGCAAGGGAAAGTTTGAAATTCCATATTTTCGTAAATAATCGAGGCAGAGCAAAAATGAAACATAACAACCTTACAGTATTCTTTTCAGGCATTCCAACAGTGCTACAGATATTTGCTAGTTCATATCCAGTAACCCGAATATGCCACCCTGAACCTGTACAAAATTCAAACATGAGCCATAATTATACAAGTCTCATGAATGTGTTTGAAATTCCATATTTCCGTATAGATGCACTACAACCTTAGATTATGTCTACTTATATGTCTGTGTACACCCTCTCGAATTCTGCCGCAATCAACTACCAAATACACGAATACAAACGCGCATACGCAACCATAAAACAATTTATAGTTCAACCAAAAGTTATCTCCAAACATAAACATCTAACAGTTGTTTATACACGCGGAGGAGCCCGCAGAGAAAACGGGGAAGGAACAACCCACTTACAGCCCGCCAATTAAAAGGCTTCGAAGTGGCGCCCGTCGGCATTACATATTCAGACCACCAAGTAAACAAAATGCGCATCAAAAAGCAGACCATAACGAGGAAAACAAATTTAACACTGAAAATTCTGTTTACAGTCTAGCTTTGTTGGTTACGTTACCTTTGATGGCTGGTAGTGGATCAGATGTGTGAACTACAATAATTCTCAATACAAAAATAACGGGTAAAGTCAGGAACTGGACTCACCAAAGACTGACAATGTTCGTGAGGCGTCCAATGACGCTGGAAAGTATTCGGATTGTCCCAAGCGTAGCTGATGATGCGAAGTTACAGAGCTGAAAGTCAATCCAACAAACTGGATGTTTTAAACTGGATGGCAACCACCGGCGTCGCAGGAGGAATCAGCAGGCATGTGTAGCAGAGTTTATTCAAAAACGTGTTGTGTTGTTGTTTTTACTCAAGTCAAACAAAAGTGTACAAGTTGGTCTGATGCGGCAGTTACGCAATGTTAGCAAAATGAAATACAAAATAATGAAACTCTACAATATTAACCGCCCACAGCATCTAAAGCAAGCGTTGATGCTCGGAAAGAGGGCGAAATTAACAACACTAAAGCGGTCGACTCAAATTTGGAAGATGTAACGCATCGTGCTGCCGTGTTGTTGGCGCCACTTTTGTTTTCGATTGTGTAAGTCGTGTGCATGCCTTACTGGGCCTTTGGCTCACGCTTGTTTCTATTGCCTCCTTTCACAGGACTGTCGTTGGAACCCTCACTTCAGAAGAACGCTGTCCTCCGGTGTCTCCACGTTGCTCAAAGTTGGTTTACGAAGCCAGAACGTCTGGCTTGCCTGTTACAAAGAGAAATTGCTCTACTCGTTGTGTTATCATTTGCCTGTAGGTGTCTCACATTCAGTTATTAAAGTGTGTAAGCGTATTAAAAGCGAATTACCGTTGGTTGCAAGTTGGGTTCTATTTGCTGGTCATAAATTGTCTTAGGCAGATAAATATGCCCCGAGTTCCTAACCCTTGCCTTAGCAAGCGGTGTGGCATAAAGGCAGTGGCCGGAATCCAATGTGACATATGCGATAGATGGTGTCATCAATCGTGTGCATGCACAAGCACAGAGCTATATAAGCTGCCCGGCAAATGTTCTGATCTGTGCTGGGTCTGTGTAGAATGCAAGACCAGAAGAAGAAGGTCGCTTTGTCTTTCACATAAATCGGAATCCGCAATAAGTGCTCCACACAGCACGAATTTCAGTACCCGATCCCCAAACTAAACCACCAACTAACCTAAGAATTCTGCACCTGCGAAAACCGTGACCAAACAACACGGAGCCTCGAGAAATGGTGAGCGCACCCCGACGGCCTACTGCAAGAAGCCCGTGTGCGGGCCTATAGGCCTCACACCTGGAGGTAGCCCACTTGTGCGCTCAACGCCACTTACGTCAACGTTGATACGCCCTAAGAACCACAAATTGTTGTCCCCAAAATTCCAAGAGGCCAATGAGACTGTTCAGGGACGGCAAAACTCAGCTACAACAAAATCTCCTAGACCTTGGAAACCAGTGATTTTGACGCCAAATAAGCAAACGAAAGAAGTTTGCAAGACCCCCCTAAGTGATCGTTTGCACCTAAGCTCGACTAATGTCGATGCGGTGCTCACAAGAATAGCGCAACACGTGGCACATCTTTGCAACGTTACGGCCACTCTACAAAGCTCACTAGTACAGTTAGACGATTTCAAAGTTCCTATGAGGCCACCTTAAAAAAGGACAGGAGCATAATTATCCACGCTCCCGAACCGGTCATTCAGGATCCTAAACATAGAAGATCCCCAGAAAGACAATTAATTCTAAGCGTTCTGCGAAACGATGAGCTACCCGCAGCAACGAAGTGGTGCCGAGTACACAGACTCTGTAAGTGGATTGTACCTAATACACAAGCAAACCGCCCTGGACCGCTCCTGGTCGAAATTCGAGACCGCAGCGTCCGAAATCTGGTACTAACTAAAGCTAACAGGATAGCTCAGAAAATGCCTGGCATAAAGATTGTGGGTGACACATCCATGCATCACAAGTCTCACTCGTATGTGGCGATGTCGGCTGCACCAGAAATCAAAAGCTAGCGTCTCAGCAAAAACCAGGTCCAGGAAGCAAATCACAATTTCAAGGGAAAAAGCCGACGCTGCAACAGCTTAGGAGAGCCAACCACAGATGAAAAAATGGTTTACGTTGGTCCGGTTTATATCCTCCTATTCAAAAAACGAATCTATCTCTCGAAAGTTTCCTCCGAGGATTTAGATGTTACCAATCTACGGAGTAGGCAGAAGGCCAGATCGCCGGAGATGAAGTGCATTCCGGCGAATGTATGCCGCCTGCTTAATAAGAGAGACGAGTTGCAAACAGCGATTCACTCCGTAGATATTTGCTTGCTCACAGAATCATGGCTCAAAGCAGAAATAAATTTGGGGTATTGGGCACGTGAGTTTCAGTGGTATTGCAATGTTCGATCGAGTGCCGTTGGAGGCGGTTGCCTATTATTGATCAAACGTTCTTTAGGGCAGTCACCCGTGGACTGCAACTGCAGATGCGTGAGTATTCAAACCGCCGTCAACGTTCTCCATGTCAACCCCCATTGATAGTCTTCAGGGTGTATCGAAGTCCGGGTGCGCAACCAGAATAAGACGAAGCCCTGCTGAAATCACTCTAGTCGGTTTGCCAATCAGGCTATCGCATTCTCCTTTTGGGGGGTTGTAATGCTTCTAAAGTCAGCTGGCGATTGGAATCTGTCAATGGTAGATGTTTTGACTATAAATTGCTCAACCTAGTCAACAATTTCACACTAACACAGCATGTTAGAGTGGCCACGATATCCCGATCAGGTCAGGTAGCCTCAACGCTAGACTTAATCATGACTCGTCATAGCACTGATATCTTCAACGTGTTGACTGCAATACCGCTCGGAAAGAGCGATCACATGAGGATTTATTTTTCTTTCCATTGTTCTCTGTTGGTAAAACAGACACACAAGGTGCAACCTTTTCGCCGAATCGACCACAACAAACTGATATTGGAGCTGATAGAATGACATTGAACCCAACAGTCTGTGTAGGGGACGTCGATAGTTTGTGGGAAAACCACGTCGACAGCCTTCGAGCTCATAGATAGGAACGTCCCTCAAAAACAAGTCAAAGGAAGGGGTCGAAAATCATGGGCTTGGCCCAGGGTCAAGAGAGCTTTCCACCGCGAGTATGCAGCCTGGAGGGCATACATTCAGCAAAGGGGATTTAAAAGCTTCGTGACGTATAAAAAAGCTCAAAATGAAGCAATTAAGGCAGCAAGGAATGCTCGTCTCATCTATGAGCGTAACCTAGCAGGTGACATAAGAAAGAACCCCAAGGGGTTATACGGTTATGCTCATTCCAGGTCGTCTCTAAGAAAGGAAACCGGGACCACACTTTCCTATGAAGGAGAGACTATAATGACTGACAAGGGCATGGAGGACGCATTCATGACACAGTTTAAAAGTGTTTATCAACCAGACAATGGAGCACCTGAGCCCCACTCTAACATTGTGGACATCGTCATGGTGGATCAGGATATTGCGTTCCAATAAGTTGAGCGAGCATTATTCCAACCAAACAGTACAAAGTCCGCAGGACCCGACCATGTCCATCCGGCAATACTGAAACCTCTGGCCAAAGTGCTGGCGTCGCCTTTTGCTCAATTGTTCAATCTCACATTACAAACAGGGGCAGTTGTGAGGGACTGGAAACAGGCCACTATAATTCCCATCTTCAAAGATGGAAACCGTTCAAAGGTCGGAAACTACAGACCAGTAAGCCTAACTAGTGTCGTCAGCAAAATTTTTGAACGCTTATTACGTGAGAGGATCTGTCGATTTTTCTGCGAGCAGAAATTCTCCAAAGCGCCTCAACATGGCTTTCTCAAGAGTAGATCTTGTTTCATCAATCTGTTGACGTTCTTAGACACTATTACGGAGAAACCGGATAAAGTGGAAGTGGTCGAGGTGTGCTACCTAGATTTCCAGAAAGCCTTCGACTCTGTCAACCACGAGCTTTTGGGCTGGAAGCCACGAGAAGCTGGAATTTCCCCCAGAATCTGTAGTAGACACAGACGTTCCTAATTGGAAGATCGTGTAGGGTGAGAGTAAATGGAGTACTGCCCGACAAGGGTTCTCCGGGGTCAATTCTCGCCCCTCTGCTCTTCCTGGTATACATAAATGACTTGACCGACAGCCTGGTCAGTCCATGTTACTTGTATGCAGATGACACAAAGCTGGTGGGAAATGCATCGGATTCGGGCATCCTTCAGGAGGACATTCCGAAGATCTGTGAATGGACCTTAAGGTGGGATTTACCACTGAATGTTCTCAAAAGTCATATCCTTGCTAATGCTTCTCAGTCGACCCCCAGGTATATAAGGGGTGCACATGGACGGACATTTGAACTCGCAACTAAGCAGCAAACGAGGGACTTAGGTATCCAAGTCACTAGCACGTTTGCTCAAACTACCCAATGTGCTGCGGCCGCAAAAAAAGCACGGCGAGCGTTATACCGACTAAAATCTGCGATCTCCAACCCATGTCCAGCAGTGTTCATTTCACTGTACTTGGCCATAGTTCGCCCCCACTTGGAATATTGTGCCCAGGCTTGGTCACTGTATCTAAAACGGACATAGCTGTACTCGAAAAAGTACAAAAGCTCGCCACCCGTATGGTATGGGGTATGAGGGGTTTAAGCTACCGAGACCGACTAAGCTCGTTGCACTTGTTATCGCTCGTACGCCAGCGGGTAAGAGGTGACCTTGTTGAAATGTTCAAAATTACCCATTACACCGGCACAAGTCCCCTGGCATGTTTGTTCGTGGTACGTCAGGACAGAGATTTAAGAGGTCACAGGTTCACTATCAAGAAAACAAGATCACGATTGGCTGTTCAATTTAACTTTTTCATTAACCGAGTAGTCAACTGGTGTAACAAATTACCTGCAAAGATTGTGAAGGCCTCCAGCGTAGATCTATTCAAAACAGAGCTAGACAAATGTTGGAGTAACCTTTCTCCTGCTTTGTACTAATCGAAAAATGATTTGTTCCTGCTGTTCAGGACAACCAGGATTTGTCACCTCTTTCTTTTATACCTACCATTAAACTACTACGGAACCCATCCGCATCGACAGAAAAACTAGACTGGTCAATCTCCGAATCACACCAGTCAAGCATCAGGACGTCAACAGGCGCAGGCCTTCATCAAGTCCTGGATTTGCAATCGAAATTGAAAATTGAAATTGATTTAACGGAAACGAGTAAGCAGATTAATATGTCTACCTGTGCGAGTGGTAAAATGTGGCGGGATGTGTTGATGTCAGTAAGCGGTAACTGGATGTGAGGTGTGCTCAATGGGATTGTGGAACTGCACGAGTAGTGGGGAGAGGATGATTTGTTGTAAACTGGCGAGTTAATTTGTTTGGGGATTGTAGAAAGTCACTGTCCGCATACGCCACTTTTACACGGTCAATGCTGACGGTATTACGTTTCCCCGCTCGATCAATGGTGAAGTACTTGTCATCGCGCGATGTTACTCTGAATGGTCCAGAGTATGGAAGCCGCAGTGAACGTTTTACTAAATCAAAGCGGACAAGCACATATTTGTATGTGTGTGAATCACGGGGAATACGGCTGAGCATGTGCTTTCGCGTAGGGATTGAGCGAATGTCCTCCATATGTCTCTGAAGGTCTCGCACGTAGTTCATTGGATTAGTTATGTGAGGTGAACCTTGGAACAATTCACTGGGCAGTCGCAGACTTGATCCATAGACTGGTTCTGCCGGAATGACTCCAGGATCTTCTTTAATGGCTGATCTGATACTTAACAGGGTAAATGGAAGGCACTTCGTCCATTTGTTCTTTGAAGATTGAGCGATAGATGATGCTTTCAGTTGCCGGTGGAAACGTTCCACTGAACCATTCGAAGAGGGGTGATATGCGGTCGTTTTGATGTTTGCAGCCGAGCATACACGTCATATCACGGAAAATCTGGCAGTGGAACTGCGCGCCTCTATCGGTAGTAACAACTGAAGGTGCACCAAAGTTAGCAACCCAGTGGAGCAGAAACGTCCTGACAACTGTAACATTAGTAGTGTCTGATATGGGAATAGCCATCGACCAATGAGTTAAACGATCAACACAAGTCAGCAGAAAAGTCTTTCCATCGGAAGGAGGTAGGGAACCAACGATATCCAAATGGATGTGAGAGAACCGAGAGTTCGCCGTGGGAAAATGGCGAGGTGCGGAAACAGTATGATGATGTCTCTTTTTACGTTGACAATGCAAACAGGATTTTGCCCAAATGCGTACATCCAGGTTTATACTAGGCCACACGTAACGTTGAGAAATGAGTTTGAGGGTGGCGCGTACTCCGGGGTGTGAAAGCGAGTGTAGGAAGTCGAACGGGGTTCTACGACAAGTTATTGGTACAAACGGTCGCGGAATGAGAGTATATACGCCACATAGGATAGTTGATTGAGAGTGAGGAAGGGGAACCTTGGACAGCCCGAGAGATGAGAATGTCTCTGAATGAAAAAGCTCTTCGTCGTTCAGCTGTGTTTCCGCCAGTTTCTCCAGGCTAACCTCTGATAAAGTTGAAACCACATCAATATGTAGTCTAGAAAGGGCGTCGGCGATAACGTTGGCAAATCCTGGAATGGGAGAGATATCCGTTGTGCTCGAAAATCACCTACTGCAGTCGTACCCACTTGCCAACGGTGTCGCTAAATACCCGGTGTTCCCAGTTGTAGTGGAACCAAGAAATGAATCCCCAATGTTACCGAACAATCTAGGGTAACTGTTTATAACAAATTCCGCCACACTAAGTTCGCTGTATGTTTGAAGAACGTTCCTCTTGAATAACAGAGAAATCCCAGCGTATTAAAGTACTTTGTTGCCACAGTCAACTCCCGGTTACAACGACCACGTGCAGGCAGCAGCTGAGGTGCGCGAGGACGAAGTGATGTGTTGATTCAAACAATAAACAAGTTGTTTCATATGTACAATGAATATAATAGGTATGAAGAACAGTATATAACAATAGAGCAAAAGGTCAACAGACCCTAGATAACTCCTTCTCTAGAACGTTAAGGAAGAGAAAACGCTTGGTGATTAAGGACGCAGACAGTGAGCCAGTATCGATACTCTTTATAGATGGTCAGCCATCTAACAGTCCGTCCAGAACGTGTTTGATGTGGAAGGCTTGGAATGGGAAGCAGGGACAAGGGCATGATCACTGGTGTCACACATAGGATGGGTAGATTAAGAAAGGCTTAGTGAGTCGGTAATCGGATCTAGGGTAAGCTGACTGGAATTATCTGCATGCGTAATGTCCGAATGACGAGACGGCGAGGCTGAATCGCGATCGACGTAAGCAGCCTTTAATTTGTC
>JTDE01021866.1:47162-60783 GCA_014338405.1 Paragonimus skrjabini miyazakii | reverse complement strand
AACCCGTTGGTTTCCGGGTTGCTCTATCCGCTGTTGCAAGCGTTGGACGAGATCCACTTGGGTGTGGATGCTCAGTTCGGCGGTGTTGATCAGCGCAAGATTTTCATGCTTGCCGAAAAAGTAAGCCTTCACTTTTTCTGGAAGATAGCGAAGTAAATGGATTTAAAAGAATTATCTAATGTTACCGTTTTGTCCACTGACTGCCCGTGTTCGATCACGCATGTCAGCGCATTTGTGGCGTGTGTTTGAAACAATACAACAACCTGGACAGAGTTCATCGACGTGTTTTCGGGATGAGCAAACTCTGTCGACCACTCAGTATTGTCTTATTTCATACTCTTTGTTGATTTGCACATACCTTAAGAATGCTTTCTACGTTGAGCCTTGTTCATGAGTGATGAGCTAGAGTGTAAGTCAGCCTGATTCCGATATCTGAAATGAAAGCTATAATATCAGTAAATACTTCTTGCAAGGTCTTCCCGGCTTCTTGACCAGGGCGCACGCCCTTTGTTAAGGGTGTTATCTGCTATGGTACAGAATAGAAATCAGTAGCTGTTATGTTGGGAATCTCCGTTTTTCTCGATCTTATTCCGTTCGTATATACCTTCCTATCACATATTAATGTTCTTCCGTTTTTTTTTTTTGCGGCGTAAAGTTGGCTGCATTGAGCACGGTAATCCCCTCTATAGGGTTCTTTCGAACGAGGACTACCTTCTTGTAGAGACCACTTGATGTTCTACAAAATATTTACTGCGGCCTGAGATAGGAATGATCCTTTCAGAGACCACCTCTGTACTAAGACTGCCAGGTTAATCGAAGTTGACGACTGTCAGAAAGTACTCCATCCACACTGATGGTCACGCTGAACGACCGCAACACATGTACCAAAACAACACTAACAGCAGTATAGAATGCTCTATACAGCAGCAACAAAATAGTGGGAGTAATGAACTCGATATGGCTGATCCACAAACATTTCGTTTGTTTTGGACAACCACCTTTGGGGTAAACATAGATGCAATTTATTAGGTCAGAAGTTTGTTGCCTTATGTAACAAGCGCCATTATGACGGCCTTTTTTGAGAAGTGTTGCCTAAGTTAAGTAGTTCCTCCAATAATAATTTCAGGTAAATGCTAGTCCTGGTTTGTCGAGGATGAAACATCAAACGTATTTGCCTATCTGGGAGATTTGGATGTTCATTCGTTCATCGGTAACAGACATGAGCCTAATCAGAAGGTAATGCGGTTCGAGTTGCCTCTTGTCACAACAGCGACGTGGAATTTCGTGGAGAAAATACCAACAGAGTCGAAATGGATGAAACAGGGCTGAACAGAACTGGGAATAGTTTCAGAACAACTTATGAGCAATCGGTAATTTGGCTTATTGGCAACGTTTTACTCGCGGCACAAAAGCACATTCTAATTTATAGAACCAGAAATGTTATGCCATTGACTGCGGTACATTTTCATCTCGGATGACATATCTAACCAACGATTTGAGCGATCAAGAGGTCCACAACTTGGCTGGCGACACCTGCCCACTTTGCCCAACTGATTAGTCAGTGTCTTCACATTTCTTGACTACGTCGTTGCTTGACCATCCTGCTGGTTCCATTAATTGTTGAAGGCCGGGATGAATAATGCTGGGTGCGATAACCACTCAGGAGGTTTGAGAAGTGCGTGACTCAGTGATCATCGTCACCGATAGCTGACGGTGATGTAATCAGTTTGCGTCCCTTGTCGAGTTGTGAAGGGTGATCTCCACTTGACGCATTGTTGTCGCTTGTACCGAAATGAGCTACTCGATATGCAGAGTCCGTAGAATGCGCACAGTTGTAATAGCCGATCGCCACTGTCAGCGCATCGTGCCTGAACATAAAACACTCCATCTAGTTGCTTCTCTACAATATGACGACCAACTTTTGCGTTCATATCATCATCACACGCAGTGATGTTCGGGTGTTTAGGTTAACTCGAAGATCAAAAGGGGCATCATTAAGAGTGTTTTTGGCAGCGTATGAACCATTATCTGTTGAACCATATGGAGATATAACAAACAAACAACCTGTTTCTGGCCCGCGTCGACATACAAGCGACCGTTCACTGTGATCCAGTCGAGCTGGCTCTGTTTTGTCTTAGAGCTCAATGCCGTACCCACTCCAGCTTGACTGCGAGATTCGACTCCATCGCCGCCGGAACCCCTAAGAAGGAATCACTGATTTATGGCATTATCCAAGGGCGAATTCCAGTTGCTGACGCCGCCAGAATCGTAAAAGCACGTTTCAAAGACTGAACACACATCCAGTTCCTGACTCGGAGAAGCGCCCACCAGGGCAGCTTGCTCACCTCTTTGTCGGAGAGTGCCGACATCAAAAGTGCCAATATTTACTGGTTGTCTTGGCTTGAAGAGAGGAAAATTAGGGGCAGGGAAGAAGGGAAATGAGAGCGAGTGGACTTGTCTGCCAAAGCATCGATAACTTCTGATACTTTCTGGCTGTTTGTGCCGCGGAAGGAAGTTGATCTGTGGAACTCAACCTCCACTCCCTCACTCAAAAATCCGGCTTGTCAGATAACAATAGATCAGGTTTTCTTGGAGGATTCTACAGTGAGCCGACATCATAAGAGTTTGACTCATTCGGCAGGAAAAGGCCTTCCTAGCCGGAAGACACAGTGAGTAGGGTTCTAATGTGATCCTGATTCTGATAAGTGCTGCGTGCAGTGGATGTATTCGAGGCTACATCAGGCTTTTGAGTTGCGCCGTGTTAAGTAATACGCTGGCAGACTTAGTCAACCGTTTGACGATCTGAATGCTCTTCGTTTGAGGATACCTTTTCATTCTTACCCTTTCATCTTTACTTAGAAGTCAGCAGTTCCACAACTATGAAAATAGTTTTGTTGTGTTCATGAGATCTTGACACACTACCCCTACGCGATCAATAGTGCGGCATATTTTCTGCTTTTCGTCTGACTACCCCTCTTCGACTTGTGTTATACAGTTGTACCCGGCAGGATCGAATTCTTAGTCAGCGTAACCCTCTGGATCGGTTCACTGCAATCCTGTTGACTTCTTAAGGCTAACAGAATGGTTTAGGACGAGTTGTCCATTCGTTCATTTATTCGTTTACAGTGGTCATGCGCCTGACCAGATGGTACTGTGGCAAGTACTGCTGTTCACCATGACAGTGATATTTTCAGTATTCTTCTTCCCAGCGTATGTCCTACCATTGGAGTCTGTTTATTTCTCGAGAGATGGGAGTTTGGGTTTCGAGCTAACCTAAAATTTGACTAACAAGCATTGGCCAGCTAAACACGAAGACCTCACTCACACATCTGATCTTATTCCTTCGGGTTTACACTGGATACGTGGTGTATGAGTGGAACTGCAGGTGGTGCAGCGCAAGTCACTTGTGGTGTTGGCTAAGCGCAGGTGTACTTTGACTTCGGATCCCGCCAACTATGATATGGAGTAAACCGAAATGAGAAAAATTTACTAAAAACGATATAGTTGATAAAACAAGGCTGAATAGAAGAACCAGAAATGGTATGTGTACAGGTACACCTTTGACTGCGATGTGTCGCAGTCAATGGCGTACCTGTATCCATATTTCTAATTTTTCCGCTTAATCTTTTTTTAATAATGTTTAACCTGCTTAGTAACGTTTTCTTCTAGGATATTCCACGTCATTGTTAAGGTGAGCGGCGACCCGAGCCACAGTACCTTTTGGTCAGGCTCATGGCTGTTATGATGATGATGATGATGACTGCGACACATTGCCATCTCGGGTAGCGCGTTTTGTCCACCAGACCTAGCTGTCGGCTCTCCTCTCTCCCTCTCTCCATAATTACACGTGAATTGTCTTATGAACTGAACTGTATCCACTCTTGGATGGAACATTCCAGTGAGCATCCAGAGTTTTGAATGTTGGCATAAAAACCAAACGGTTGACAACTGACCGAACAGCAGTATCACTTGGGGCGGTACCACACATATGCATTACATGCCGGATGGGTACCCGATAGGACTGTCGTTTGGTGAACGCAATCTTAAAATATGGGCGAGCGCGTTTTAATACTTGTTGAGCACTTCTGTCTCTGCCAGTTTAGTTACATTAATTGGCGTTTGAAAACGAGGTGGCCTGTACGAAAACTCAGGGCAAATTTGGTACTCACCAGTGCATTATCAGAATTTAGACAGGTGATTCATATTTACTGTCAGCCTTGGTAACAACCAGGTTATCGGCGACCGACGGCTATGTGGTCAATCTGTTCGTGGTTGCCCTGTCGATAGAGGGATTATTGCCTTCTCGAGTGCTATAAACTAGTACTTGCCCGAAACACCGTTACCAGCACATTGCTCCAACGAAAATCCGTTGTTGTCTGTTCAACGAGTACCGTAAGAGTGTGGACCACCTATGTCATGCTGTTCAGTACCTAGCTTGCCTACTTGAGCGTTCAGGTTCTCAGGCAATCCTGTAATGTCCGTGCTCCTGTGATATGCAGAGGATTGATGAGCTGATGATAAAATTAGTCGTTGGCTGTCTGGAGCATGTGCCGCGGCGGAAAACAGGCAGCCGTTGTGATGGATGCCTCTCGATACTCTATCTGTACCTTCGAGTCTTACGGCGCGAAGACGACTGTTGATGAGTATCCGATCAAACAGCATTTTCTCTGCTTTTGCACTTTGGTTAATTCCAGTACCTGATTGGTCAGTGGTTTGAATCGCAGGGTCTACTGGCTAGCACACATTGTGTTTGCATCTGGAAACAACCGGCAGATATCGGAGTTCTATTGCTGCGTTTGAACTCGGAATTTGTGTTTCCGAAATACAACGAATCTATGGCGGGGTCTCCAGTGTGTATTCAAGGGCTGCCTTTCACCTTATCTGCATGTGTTGGTACATTGAGGGTAGCAAGTTCAAATGGTTTCCGGGGAGCAAGTTGAGGCTTGTGTCGCTCGGTCAAATATGTCATCTTAGTGTTTGGTGCACCATCCTTCTGGCTATGGCGTCCGTCGCGACCAGAAAATAAGGCAAATCTCTGGTGTGCCCGAAAACGAGACTGGAGGGCCACCAAATAAAGAATCATTTAGCAATGGAGGGTACTGGTATAGATTGCTTTGGTGTGGTTGTGAGATGTGAGAAAGAACCGGCTGCCGGAACCTCGGTCAGAGTTAAGGTAAGAGCGCAAAAAAACATAACTGTAAATATGCTGGTAACTTCGTAGTTGTGAGGACAGGATACTTCTTGATTGCCCAGATGGAGAAAGTCTATTGACTTCGGCTACCTCACTCGGAGCGTCGGATTCAGAAGAAATCTACTTCACAAGGCAGCCGGGCTAAGCACGTAGGTCACTGTAATGAGTAGCTCGGTTTGTGCGCCTTACGGGTGGAGTCCATCAATCTAGGATATTAATTACACCCTGCAGGAAGTTGCGAAAGAGGCGGCCAGTTAATCTGAATATTAACGAGGGTAGGCGTGCCTAGTTTGGCAAATCCTCCCAACGAAGGAATTAAAGACAGCCACGGTTGTTACAGCGCCTGCCTTCTGTTCTCGGCGGCTGGTGGCCACAATGGTTCATGCGCCCTTCGGTTTGGGTCCAGCCATTCATGGTACACAGTGCATGTTCCGTACCCGTTGATGCCGGTGATTTACACGGTTTCTCCGAGATTTGTCTACGATTGACGCCATACAGTGGACACATTGTTCGGGTGCCCATATGCTCCTGTTAGGATGATTAAAACCCTTTTGCAGAGGGATAGCATGTGTCGTGTTGTAGCCTCGTCAAAGAGTTTGCGTGGTATTTTATCGGTGGTCTAACTGCCAGTCATGAGTCCACCACGCTTTTGTAGTGACGCTGTTTATTGTTTGTCCGGACGGCCGCACTTATTTCGTAGTTGACCCTCACGCGGAAATCTTCTCCAGTCCGAAGCGCGAGTACGCTCCCGGTGGGGTTGAGTTAACCAACCCAGTTACCCGGGTACCGACGAGATAGTGCTACCCAAGTATGTGGTATGGTCAACAATTTCAAGCGGACGGCCCTCAGTAAAGAACGTGAGGTAGAAATACCCCGATTCTTAAGCAGCACTTTGCACTCTGAAATGCTGGGCTGGTTCCGTACAAGTCGATCCGGTCATTCACCTTGTTCTGCATGGTCTGCATACCTTTGACAGGTGGGTTGACCAGTACAGTGTCATCCGTATATTCTCTCGATCGACTTGATGCGAAGAAGAACCTCAACGTAAAGCTCGCCGGACTCCTGATGTATATCTTGCAAATTGTTATCAATGATAAAATTGACCAAGAATGGAGAGATCAGACACCCCTTGTGAGGACGTCTATGGGGGATAAACAGTCGAGACCATTGTCCATGTTTGCGCAGTGGGCATACAACGAACTTAACGGACTCGCGTAATTTCCTTGAGCTCCTTTTTGCTGGAAACAGTGTAAAGATAGATTACGAACAGTCAAACCAACGACAACCTTTAAGTCTAAAGAGACCACGGCCATCGGCTGCCTGTAAAAGTGTTCTAAGATCCGTCTCAGGGTCAACATGTGATCGGCACACTCTTCTAATTATTCTTCACTTATCTGGCTTCACTTGGATTTAGCGTGTAGATGCAAAATCAAGCTAATGAGTAGCTGACGCAGTAGAGACCAAACGGATGCCCATGCGATTGCTAAGTAGACTTCACGCTTCCTTTTTGAGAGCAAGATTAACTATTGACAGATACCATTCGTGGAGTACCCCTTGAGATTCGCAAACGGACTGAGAGAGAGTTTGGCCAAGTCTGCTAACAGACATCCTTGAAAATAAAAGAGAGTGTAGCGACCCTATTCGTTATTGTCAATTATGTTAGAGCTACGAGTGCCATTTGTACTCTTTTTGTTTCTAACTCTTGTATCTACTTAAACTTTTGTTCGAACGAGTAGAAATACCGACAACTACCCCGCGTACTCGAACGTACGACCCCGATGCGTGTACGTTTGTCGCTCCACTCTGTTATCGCCTCGTATTTGTATCCGTTTGCTCTTGCGTTGGTCTCGCAGGTCAATAATACACTATTTGTCTACTCGCTGTATTATTATCAACCGGTTGTCTTCGGTTCGCTGGATCCTACAAGAGGTATTTGATCCAAAGACCTCAACATTTTACGCTTCAGGACCATCTGTATTTTCGACGGAAGGCCGTCCGAGACGCAGTAACTGACCGTTCTGTTCCCCTTGTTTATGTTGTTCGTTCGAGGCCAGCTAAACGGTTCCTGAAAATGTCCAGCTCACCCATCAAGTTGGCGCACCCGGTTGTTGATAAGTGAACCATCTTCTCAACTGCTATCTCGTTGACGCCGGCTCGACGACCAACACAACCATCAACCGAGAGAAGTAGCAATTACTATTCCCAGGTAAAGAGGTTTGCCGCAATTGCCTCGACTATTCCACCAATTAGTGCTCACGGTCGTTGCACGAGCCTCTTACGGTAGCCGTTACATTTACAGCCAGATGGAACCGGGCGACGTCTGTTTGTATGCTTCATCGACGTGACAGAAATCCAGTTTTGTCGCAACTGCACGGCTGAGTGAAGTTAACACGATCAGTGATATGTTTGGATCGGTTGATATTTTGTTCTTCCCACGTTGTGGCATCATGATTGTTGGTCTTTACTTGAAGGCCTTAGGGAGATAAGATTTGATCGGTTCAGTTACGTGACGGTTGTTGTCCGCCGAATTTATCTGTGGGGTAAAAGCAGTCAGTAAAACGAGGTGGTGAGATCTTACGAATGCTGTCGCGCTTCCACTTATAACTTGATTGTTTGCGCGGTGTCGATAAAGGAATTTTGGACACTTAATTTCAAAAAGTTCTCGAATCGGTTCTCATCCACTGTCTTCTATTTCGGACCTAAGGTGTTTCTATTTTCATGATTGCATGATAGTTGGGCATTCGTATTAGCTACTGTTGAATTACAGTTATTGACGATAAGGATGATCTCATCAGCTTATCAGTTCCTCGCCGGGCTATTGTATGCCGTTACGATTCGTTCTCTCAAAATATCCCCTTTCCAGTATTTACCTCATCTTGGACATAAGAAGCGCGTGCATCTGATGAATCCAATGGTCCCTGGTCTTACTGGAGCCAAAATGTCCTCTTCCGAATTAGATTCGAAAATCGATCTCCTCGATTCTGTCGAATTGGTTCAGCACAAACTAACAGGAGCTGTGTGTGCACCCGGAGTTTCAGCAGAACATGGCAATGGTGTACTGGCGTTCTTGAAGTACGTGGTTTTCCCCTTAACTCCTGATGAAGGTAGGTGGATCAGCTCCTTTACCTCATTTTAATTACATCGCCTGACATAACAAATGATTAGCACCACGGACTTCATATTAACTACGTGACTTATTTGTATGCCAGTTGAGCATCAGCGTCAAGCATCGACGTATTACTGTCGATGACTTCACTGCTTCTTGTGTATGCTTCTTGTGTATGTCTGGTGACAGTGATATCGAATTCGCCGGGTTGCCAGTCGGACATGTTGGCTAAGAACAATCGTTTCTTACGAGGGTCTTGTATACAGAATAGGTCAATCTAAGACTGAAGCTTAGATCCATCGAGCCCAAACAGTAATCATCACAGCTGTGTATCTACTAACACACACTTGAACAGCATGCACACTGATTAGTTGGCTTTGCCCTTTGACCTACACTTAACAAAATTTTAGGACCATCCGGTACTTTTTCTTCTGGGCTCAGCGCACCAATTTCCTAGTCAATTTATTGGGAGTCAATGTACGTTGGAATTTCACAAATTCAACAGTAATGTTTGTTTTCACAAACTTATTCAGGAACGTCAAAGGAATAGTCGTGACAAAATTACAACTCATCTTAAATGCGGCTATTGGGGAATGAGCTTTCTACTCTCTTTGAGTATCTGTGTGCCATTTCAGCATGCTCTTGACGGGGAAGTCGAGTTTAAGTGTGTTCAGTTTGAACTATTTTTGCTCCGCAGTATCCTTCAATCTAGTCATAAATCCATATACCCTAGTATCGTTGTGTACTTGTTGAGTGAGTGTTTCATAGGTTTTCAATTAGGATTTGATCGAGATCACAGACTGACCGGTCTGATACCTTATCCTCAAAGTAGAAGCCATATTTATGGAGACGTCATTTTGCTGTAAGGTGATCGGTTGCCACATTGATATGATAACTTTTGCAATGTACCGACGTACTAGTTGAAATTTTGTTCGTCATCCACTGTAGTCGGGCTACTTACTTCCGTAGCTTTGAATGCATCTCGAACCATCGCTAATCGCTAATAGTCGGATTTCTTATCAGAGCTGAATGCCACCTTCTGAAGGTCACTGGATTACCAAATTCGCGCATCTAGGCCGTCCAGATTGGGTTTCTGCTCGTCAATAAATATCACGTATTATCGCTGGGAGGTCCGCGAAACTGCCTATTTTGACCTACACTGAAGTTTTCGGTGAACAAAGGATGTTGACTTGTCCTTCGGCAGTCAAATCAGAGGCAATATTCCAATGTTCTTTGAACGCTCATTATTGGAACATTGAATGCTAGCATGTTTCTTATCACCGGCAAGTTCGGCTGTACCAGGTACCAGTGTGTAGGCTCTGAACCTCCTGTGATAGCGAAAGTATGCATGATCTTATTTGATTGACTGTCTGCCTGAAACCATGACAGTGTTGACCAGACAATACATATCTTGATATCTTCCTCACGTGAGGCCTTGTTTCGGAATATTAGAGCGGAGCAGAACACGCGTACATTATACACCTTTCCCATCAGCAACGAGAGGACATCATTTCAATGCCGTAAATGATGCACGTGGATAAAAACCAGATGTGCCTTTGCTATTCTCTCTGATGTGAAATTCCTATGAATGACTATGAACCCATACTTGTTAATTCATGCTTAATCTGTATGAGGTTTATGGTTTGGTTGTAGTATGCGTTAATGCGGCTTTTCTGGTGTGTTGCTCTTGATGTTTTCATAGGCTTAATTATCTCCGGTGAGGATAAACTGTACAAGGACTACGCCGTTTTGGAGGCAGACTATCTTTCCGGACGTATAGAAGCGGACACTCTGAAACGCGTTGTTATCGACTGCTTAAATAGCCGACTGGATGTTATCCGGGCTGACTTTGAAAATCCCACTTTAAAGGCACTTGTTGAACAGGCTTATCCATCCTCGGATATTTCCCATCTGACTGCCGGTAAGCAGTATGGCATAAATGTTCGCGTTTTTTAATTTCCAAGTGTGTGGTTGTCGAGCGTAAGTCCGACTTCAGTTACATTTGGGTGTGTTTACAACGGCACGCACTTGACGAATTCTTTCGTTCTTCAGTGTATTTGATGCGGTACCTTTTTAAGGCTGTTTTTATGGACAAGTTGTTGGGCGGACACCTGGTTCTGTTGGATACGCGTGATCACTATTGTGCCGAGTGTTAGTCTTTACACCTCAGTTTGCGCAGTTTTTGTGCATCCTTGTTTTTCTCCCCTCCCTTCCGTTTACCAGCCTCTCGTTCTGGTTGGTTTCATAGCATATGGAACAGTCGTTTTATCCAGGCGATTTGGCGTCTTTTCTCCAATTACTTGCCACTTTCGACCGCAGGTAGGTGATCCTGGTGACCCTTATTGAGCATGCGGTCGTCTGCTGTGTCCTTATTCATAATCCTTTTTGTGAATCGTATCGGTCAGGCTGAACCACTTATGCATGCCGTCGCCAAACAGTCTCGCGTGCAGTGACTCACGACCCTACGTTAATGTTTTGTAGAAATTACCGTTTCCTATTTGCACGTCTGGCCATCTATCGATGGTTTTTGAGTATAGTTGTAAACTTCACTAGTCATGCATCTGGTTTATGACCATTACCCATCGGTACACTGCATAGGATCGTATGCGATAATACCACCTTTATGAATGGAGACCGTGCTACCATCCACACAACCACTCCGAAACTGCAGTGTATTTGCTGTTACGAGTGTGGACCTGCATGCGTGAGACACTGTTATCCTTTCGGTAGAAACCTTCGTTTACTTTGTTTTCGATTCTTGTTTGTGTTCGCTTGTTGCTGGCAAAACGATCGGCAGCTCTAGTCACTTGTTCAGGAATATCGATGTTTGCTGAAAATATATTCGTGCATGCATATTTTTGGGGATATCGAGACCGCTCAGTGTTAACGACGGTTCTGAACTTTAGCCTGGTTGCTCTGGCTGTTGTCTAAATTTTGGAAGCTTGACGATGTCTACCATACGTGTGTGTGTTGCATGACAACAAAAGTGTTGTGATGTAATTACTATTGCCCTTTATTTTGGCTGTACGCACGAGTGTGTTCCTACATTTATATATACATGTTTGTTGTACTGAAGCACACATGCCTGTTGGTTGTTGACTTAATTGTCGAATCACTTATCAGATCACGTGCATTTCTGATGAAGATTCTTGCATTGTACTTTGAATGTTTTTTCATCCCTAACAATCAGATGCGCGATTCTTGATGTTCTGTCTTTCGGACGGGTTGGCAACTTCCCTTGTTCGTCTTTTATAAACACCAACTGTCGTCTCCAAATGTACTTTTTATATGTTGACACCTATGAATGCCCAGATTCATCTGCTGTCATGTGTTCATAATGGATTGGTCATGCTAATCCGATTGATGATCAAGAGCACTGTCGACAGTCGTTCGCTAGTCCTCTTTCTTGTTTATTGTTTTTGGGTGCGAATTTTGAAGAGGGAGTTTTTGATCCTGTGTGTTGGTTTGGACAGTCTGACTGTGTCCAACCTGTGTGTGATTTACTGTGTGTCGTATGACAACGACAGCTGTTGATGCAAAATATACAAACCCAACTCCTTTTGAGCACAATTGTGCGATTTTACTCTGTTATAGAAACGTCCAATCTCACGGTTCATCCCTCTGAGTTTACCAGCGGACTCACTTCGGGAATACTAGCTAAACTGGCCGAGGTGGATTCTCGTATGGGTCCAGTACAGGACAAAGCAGGTCTTCTGCGTGTGTTTGAGGAGGAGTTTCCGGTAAGTAATCCTCATTCGGTGTTTTGTTTCGCTAGGTTTGTTCGAGAGGTTAGTTGACAACATTTTCGTCTGGTCGACCGAATGCGATTAGTAAGTTGGTGGTGGCTCTCAGTGGTAACGACAGCGACTGTGAATCACAATTATCAGTTCAAGTCCGTTTTGCCTAGAATGTTCTCATTTGTCTGTTCAAACTAGTCCATATCTTGTTCATACATTTTCAAGTGTACCGCATACAGCAAATGCCGTATTACGGGAAAGGTTACTTTTATTTTTACTAATCAGTCGAGGTCGCATCTGTTAATGCCGTAGGGCATGACACGCACATTGCATTTTAAGTTTGGTGTGTTGTTACAAGATTTATTGATTGCTAACCTTGTCTTTATTGCTGAAGGCTGACTGTTTAAGAATCTTAATGGTTTCATCTTCCTCAAGCGTGTTATTAGCTCGCAATATTGCTAACGAGTTGTCCACAAAAATAACGGAGGCACATAGTGCGACGTGCAACGACGTAACCGATTAATGGGAGGGCACGCAATGTGTATGGGTGCAGTTTCGCTCTGCGGATCAGAGACTTGACTGGTTCATGCGCAAGATGACCATGACTCGGTATTTGATTGCCATTGTCTCCACCAGTTAATCTACATCACATGGGCGATGCGACATTCCGCTGGCCTGTAAGTGTCTGCGATTTCATGGCCGACAATCGAAATAAGATAATGCAATCTGCTGTACATGGTTGTTGTACTGTTGTGTCGGAGAGTACCAACACTTCGAACGAATGTCCTCACCAAACATTCCAAACCTCGATCGATTGTGCACTACCCACGAATTACGATACGGCAAGACAAGACAACGACGTAGACAAAGGCAACAGACTGCCGGTAGCGCATGTGTTCACCCGAACTTTCGATCTGAAAAGATCAGTGCAAATGCAACTATACTGATATATCATTGTTACCTTCAGTGCCACGTGAAGGCAGGAACGATTATTCAAATGTACATGCGTTCCTCATATCATGAATGATATGATAAATCAAATTTGACTTCAGATCCCAGTTCTTTGGGTTTGGTTTGCCCTGCCCCTAGCATGTACTCCGTATCTTAGTGTAGCGATTTTCTCCTTGCACGTTGTTCCGTGCGGCTGCTAACAGTTGTGAAAAAAAACTACAAGCTGCCCGGATGATGTCGTGGTCTCGAGCCGTGAGATCATCGATTGCCTCGGTTAGCATGTTTGCTAGGTGCCTGTTGTCAGATTGGGGACTGCGTAGTCCTTTACATCACTGACTGGAACCATCTTCTGATGTGGTAGTGTGTCGCAGTCGGTGATGAGGCGGTGTCTGTGAGGTTATCCTTGTGATTTTCCACTGATTTTGCTGCTTTTTCTTTCTCCATACTTTTATACTTGTTATTCTGACATTTCATGGACTACTGTCCAAGTCCACGATAGCCCGAGCCATGATACTTGTGGGTACTGGTCAAAGTTGAACTTATGCGTTACTGTATAGATAATATCTTTTGCGGTCGATGCAACACATTTCGTTTAAATTTGTTGCTTACTTCTACGAAATGTGTTAGTTTTCTCAA
>JTDE01021866.1:0-31354 GCA_014338405.1 Paragonimus skrjabini miyazakii | reverse complement strand
ATAGGTAAATATAACATATTCCATCTGAACGAAATTTACTTAAGAATCTGGGCTTGTACTTGTAATTTAAGTGGCTTCCATAATCATTAAGATAAGTAAACAAAACTCGCACGAACGCTCACGATGAGTCATTGATGCAAGTAGTATTTCCACTAAGCCTTCTGTAACACAGAGCGATCCCGAACTGAAACCTTCAGTTTGGACAACTCTATCTTAGATGTTCTCATACAACCCTTCGTCATGTGCGACGTTTTCTGTCGTTCTCTTTCGATGTTTGATAAGTTTGTTTCATTTCGCTATTTGCTTTGACAGGGAATCATCAGAATTATGAGGGAAAAGAAACGTTAGATGATTCCAGATAATCGTGGTAGTATCTTAATACAGTGTTATCAACAGATTGGTGATGATTAAAACAAATAACAAAGTTTGAAATGATCCAACGCTATACTGTAGAATAACGTGTGTCTGGAATGGCAAGAAACAATTTGACGGTAACATTTGTAGACCTTGCCAAATACGAGCAAGTCCATTGTTTGGTGATGTAATACATCCTTCAAAGGGAAGTATGTGATGGTCAGACATAGCTCAACACTTGCTACAAAATCTTTTGATTTCCTAAGTCGCCGTCATTGTTTGAACCAGAGAAAAGTAATGCCAAGCTTTCGCGTGCCGATACATTTGCACATGAAACGGTAACTCTGAAGTTAACAGGCCTCTCTTTTTTCTCCAATGTCAGGAACTGCTAAATGTATACGAACTCAAGAAAATTTTACAACTCAATACCGTCTTTTGTTAAGATTTCAGTGAAACGATTAGTTGCCCAGAAAGTTTTTAGTTTGTACAAATGCTTTAATCCACAGTAGATGGACTTATTAGTTTTTTGTGGACCACAAAACCGCCATGAACCGTCCAATTTTGGAATCAATGTAGACCAGCACATCAAGTGATGAAGTTTTAGTTTCAGTTCCTGTGCTTATCTGTTCACTTGTAGTCTGATTTTGTTTATAACCGAACTTCATCTATCCTCAACCGTTTTGTAAAGCTCAGATCCCATATGTTAGAAAAGTTCTTTTTTCTTAATTCTGTGTGTGACATTTTCTTTTCCTGTCTTGGTTTGACTACGTGGGAACTTCTTATTTTCCACCGGTCTGTTCCAGTTTTATGAATGAGATACATTTTTTACCCCTCACCTATCAATTGATATCAAAAGGAAAACCGATGTTTTTGGATTGTGTTTTGCACACTTTTTCTAACATAGAGAAAGTATGGCACTGTTGCTACAGCGTGCTGAATAGAATGTCAGCGATTAACAAGATAACTGAACAAAATTCAAAACCATATCAATTCCAAGCTGGCTGTCAGCTCTATGTGACTGCAAAGGATGACTGCCGATATGTTATCAATATGGATTCAGTAAATTTCAGTGCTGACATACGGTCAGTGAAAGCAAAAACTTGGTCGGCTAGTTTGGAATCGGATGCATAATTGGTGTTTGAAAAAATGTTTTCCGATCAATCAGTGTGTTTACACATTTGTGGTTCAACTGGTAAAGTGAAATACCACTGCAGCATATGAGATTTACGCCGCGTAAGAATGTGCTCCAGTGCTACAGCTTTCAGTTGGTTGCACTTAGTCAACAATCATAGTAGCTACAGGTGGTTTGATAACTACCATAAGAAGTAAATTTGATCTGGGTAATCGATTTCGTTAGTGGCAAGGAATTCAGTTTTTCGTTCAATTATCAGTAGAATTGAGTGCGAGAAAATTTTCCCAACTGATCTGTTTTTAATGTTCTGGTTGGGGATATTATTTGCATTATCCTCTTTGTAGGCCAATTTCAGGCAAACCTCCTTGGGCACATCACAGTGAAAATTCATTCTGATGATTTGCCTCAGGCGATGTGTGTTAAACCTTTCAGGATACACTTTAAGGGTAAGCATGTTTATCATTAACGTACACTCATCTCCTAGTACGTCAAAAAGGCAAATTCGGGTCACATACGTAACAGTAGCCCTCATCAAAGTTGATAGAAAAACAGTCTGACTTCACGTACTGTTCCGTCCAAGTAGATTTTTGTTATCGTCCACGATCTATTGACTTTCTAGCATCCGGATGCGAACAGTCTCTTTGTGGAGGACGTCGATTTTGGACCAGAGATCGGCCATCGCACTGTCGTTAGCGGTCTGTCTGGGCTCTATCCGCTGGAGATGTTGCAAGGTCGGCGCGGCGCGTTTGTTGTTAACCTCAAACCAGTTCGCATGCGCGGCATAGAGTCACAGGTGAGTTCGCATCATGAATACTGTTATTATGGTTGATGTATCACGTCTTCAAAGTTAGCATCTTGTAGATAGATCTATACATACTTCGAACACTTCTACTTTGGGTCTATAAAGCCATAAAACACTCGATCGACATTCTTAACTTTGGGACACACCCGTGGTTACTGTGGCTCAGACTGCCGTTGATCCTGGCAGTGATCCGTGAAGTTAGCATAGTGAATAGATATAAATGTATAGAGAATTGGAGAAAGCAAGAAACAAGCAGTAGAATTTCGAGAAAAGTAGAAAGAAGGGCCTTACGGATACAGGCTCGCCATTGACTACGACAGTGCCATGTAAGAGTGTGTTTCCAACCGGTGGTGTGGATGGTCACGAACTGGTCTATCAGACAGACAGTACCTACCAAACTTGCTCAGCAGAGCGGTCAAACCTTTTCATATCCTTTGACCACGTCATCGCTCTGTAGCTTTATCCACTTAACGTCAGGCAAACTGAATAATGCGCAATGCGATGGACGCTTCGATGGAACACGGAGCACGTGATCCATTCTGTGGGAGTTGCATTTCCATAAACTATCTTCAATCAGAATAGATCAACGTAGATTTAAATTGAGGTTCGCAGTATTTTTCATGTTGACTAAATTATTGAAAATTGTGGAAGTTCACTATTATTATTTTTTGAAATTATTATTGCTATTGCATGAGCCTCAAGGGAGGCTGAGTACCAATTTAGGACCGTGGACCAAACGGCTAATATAAACAAATGTTGAAAAATAGTATTGTGAATTACAATGGTAACAAAAGGGTTGTTTTTCTTCTTCTCAGATTTAAGCTGTAGTCAGTTTCGGTATTTTTGTTGTTGTTAGAGTTCACACAGGTTTGTGAAGGTTTGGAAAAACAGTGTGATTTTCAAGGTATTGATGAATTTGAGAAGCGTCTCATAGGTTTTCATTCATACGCCCTCGGGAATGGTTAACGATACGTTCTTTCGGCTTTGATTGTCAAACGGATGTGAACTGTTGCTCTCCCACTTGTTCCAAAATGTCGAGAACGGATCGGTTCAACAATCTGCCAAATTACTTATTAGTAATACAATTTCTATGGTCAACAGTGGCGTTGGTGGATTTCAGCGTGAACCGTTCGAGAAGTCCTACCGGGGCAGTCGATCCCTTGGAGCATTTGGTGGATTCCGTATTAGACATTGGGACTGGTGGGTAACCGAGTCCAAATTGGATTCAACGTTAGTTGACTCGATATATCAGAATATGTTTCGTATATGCAAAAGTTTAACAGATGCATATTCTACATTTTGTTTTGCATGCACTTGAACTTTTTGCAGTTGCAGAAGGCGTCGGAAGCTGGTAAGCTGAGTAAAAGTAACCTCATCGCAAGATCGAAGAGTACTAGAGAAAGCGGCTACTGTGTGTCGGTTCGTTGAAGAAGAAAGAGTCTGATAAGCTATCTAAATCCTAAGCATTTTTCGTGATCCTCACAGATTATCTGAAAGTAAAATCCCATTGTTTTGTTGATGTACACTTCAAGAAATCATTTCATTTACTGACATTCATGAAACCGCAAGAAGCATTTGAACTGTTGTCTCATGTTTATAAATGTGATTTAAAACGATGTGGAGATGTGTTGATGAGTTTCCGAAAGTATTGTCTTGAAGACTTGGGGACATTTTGTGAATTTCGAAATGCGGTGCTCCAGGGGCCGTGATTGTTTAACGCTGATAGTCTACGAACTTCACCGACACAGAGCGGCCATGTTCTGCAACCGTAGAACAGCACGGAGCGCATAATCATGTTATTCGCCTCGTTTTTTGTCGAGAGGGTTGGGGTGTCCTACCTGTTCCAGGGGCGCTTCCGATTTTGAAATGTCATCCGGATTTTAGCATTGCGTGGGAAGTTCTCTTCTCTGACACCGTCGCCGACTGCTATAATTTGCGTAGTGGTAGCTGTGGCTGGTCAGTTGTTTAGATTCACAGTGTACATGAATAACCTATAATAAATTGTTTTGTGCTCTTTGTATTCTTCATCTGATGGACATAGTGAATATACGAAGCATTAGGTAACGACAGTCATCGGTGAAAGTTTTGGTAGTTTGATGGTTATAACTCGAGCATATGTATACTTTTTTCAGCTTTGTAGTGAGACGAACCGACCAACTGGACTCGAGTTTCTTCCATCGTAGGGATCGGACAAACTGAGCATTGTTCACACGAGATTGTACCTGGAGGCTTATATATGTTGATTCGGTCGTATCTGTTATAAGCTTAGTTAGGTGATGGTCAACACGCTGTCTCCATAGTCACAAAATCTGGTCCAGGTGACGTTGTGCACTATTGATGAGCTTTAACACGAGTGGCACTTTTGCCATTTCTTGTAGCTTTATCATGTTATAAATACACAGTATACTAATGATTTCTCTCGAAATGCGCTAGCGGAAAAGTTTAATCGAATGCAAAACTATGATCAGATGACAGTGATATACGATTTATAGCAACACAATTAACCAAATTTGATGAAAGTTAACTACAAGGAGGAAAGCGTTTTGAGACTAACTGCTGCCTAGCCGTTTTTTTCCGATCAGTCACCGTTTTATGTTCTTTGCATAAGTATAACGTGTGTGGTATAGTGAAACTGAAGCTGTGTGGGCAAAGCTACGCGGAACAGAGGTTTGAAGGACTGTCCACGAGTATTGTAAGATGCACATATGGCGAACACTTGACGATAATTACGGGACGGAAGAACTAGGAGAAGGTATGTGAACAAATTGGTAATGGACGCAGAACTGATTGAAAGCAGCATTATCGTCGAATAAGCTAAAATGGAGTTCACTTGAAATAGAGATCTGCCTTAGCGAGCAGTGCAAAATGGTGGATCCATTTGTTAATAGTCCGCTTAATATAACTGGGGAGCCGCAAAGCCAATATAGTAACACACAACTCATAACGAATAGTTTAATAAGCTGTTGACTCTTCGGGTATTCTAAACTACGGGAATAAACGGTAAACGTTTAACTGTTGATGCGACATGTGACCAAGGGTTGTCACCGGAAGTCAAAACTTCGAAATATTTGACAAATTTCGAAGGTGTTATAACGGTAGATTGCATAGACATTTTGTCTGATTTTCTATTAAATGACGGTTCTTGGCTGTCTAGAGCTAACTACTTCTTTGCTTTTTTCGCTTTCACTAGGCCATGCTACTTTGTGCCTCGCATACTCCGACAAGTCTACCGTCCGAACGTTTAGTTCAACCGATTGAAGTTCCCTCTGAATTGCACACGCCTTTGGGCACACGGCTGATATTTCATGCAGCGTCTGACCTATCTGAGACCACCGTTTGCGTGCCCGATACAATCATCAACCCTAAGACCAAATTGTGGGATCGGATTTGTCCAGATTTGACTATCACGGCTGACCGGTGTGTTCGATGGCGTGATTGGCGGCTGGGCGATTTGTCCGGGGCACACTGGGTCACGGGTCCGGCTGATTTGCCTGCCGGATCAACCGTTAGTTAGCATACTTTCTAATTCACGAAGTAACCGCGCACAAATCTGTTGGCCTCCGTGACTGTTTTCATCGCATATCATCAGTTTGTTCCCTCCCTCTCCGATGGCCTGTGTTTCCCTTCTTGTTTACCTGGCGTGCTTACCTGTAACCCCTCTTCTCTTCATAATTCAGAACGGATGTTTTTTTCTTGGTAATACATCCAATCGGAATACACTTGGTACATTGTTTGTATTTATCCGTGTTTTGTTGTCCTCGGTGAAAGCACGAGGTTTGAACCAGGATGAGTGGTTGCGTAGACCTCGAATGACCGCACGTGTTAACTTGAAAGCTCGATTCTACAAATAAAATGTTGTTGGTTACATTCATTTATTTACAAACAGATCTACTTAACAAAACACTGTTCACCAAAACTCTGATCAACTTCGGAATTCCTGGGCAAAGTTAAACCCGGTCCATAATTCACGATAGGATAGCGAGTTGACCAGTTTTGTGTGCCAGTTACCTGGTTGGCGCAATGAAGAGGGACATTAACGCTTGGGTTCAATCCTTGCGTACGCCATTCACATATGCGATAGTTGGCTATCTGTGAATCCATACTTGAGATCGAATTCGTGTGATCGGCATCGAGCTCCAAGCCGACGTGAATCTGATGCGAAAAATAATGCAAAAGTTGTGTTAAGTAGTAGTGTTGTCGTTTGTCTAGTATATACAGTAGGTTTCTTGTATATAAATTGCACATCGTCCATATTTTATGAACACCTTTACATTCAGGTAGACCTTTCAGTAAATCCGTTTCTTAAGGACGCGTTAAACCCGAGTTCGTTTTGTTAGAGTTTATCAACAGCTTCACTTACGGTCTCGTGAGCTCCGATAGACTTTATGTAAAAAATTACTGTATCGCCCACGAAGTAAACGTAAAATGAATGAAATGGTGAGTATGAAATTTCGTTTGAATCAAACCATCAAAACTCCCTTTGCTGTCTGATCATATGGTTGTTTTTGCAACTTCCTTATGCGTATGTTAACAAGGTTGCACTACGTAGCATTCACATTATGAATCTTCCGATTACACAACTCAATAGGCGAAGTGTAAGTCACCACGACGAAATATTCCTATCGGATCAAAGGTGACGGACAATTGGCTTCATTGCCTCTTTGTCCTGAATAAATGTATTGTCAAAACATGTTATAGAACGGAAGTTCTGTAGAATTATCTTTAGAGTCCTCCGACATTATGAGTGACCATCAGATGACGCATTTGTCGGGATGAATCCAGGGGATTAGCCGACAACTGTACCTCAAATTTTGAAACACTAGCGTTATTTCAATGGCTGTCAAGCCCCTATGCGGAGGAATCCTAAGCTCCTGTTTTGAGGTTCAAGGTGGAAAATGAATGGGTTTTAACGTCTGAACTCCCTATGTCTAAACTCAAACAATCAAGGTCAAGTTGCCACTACCTTGCATATGTAAAACAATTGTCAAGTGGATCAAGGCGTTATCAGCAAGATAGTTTCCCTACCATCTTCACGGCTTCACCTCGTGCACGCTGCATAAACATCAGTTCATTTATTGAGTCGGAGGAGTAGTCGGGCAACGCATCCCGTTTTCTAAATGTACGACGATCAGGTCCCGTGGTGTCATTGAGAAGATTGGTGTATCATAACTCAGTATGGACGGTCCGGAAGTTTATTCTGATCACTGCATACCTTTTAAACGACAACGCACTCTGATATAAGGCTTGAGAACTGGAGCAAGGAGCGACTGCTTAGATAACGCAGCGAAACAACAACCTATGAAACCGAACTGGTTTCCAGGATCAACTACTTATATCGTGCATGTCAGTATTTTGCTTGTGCTAATGTTTGGGGTCAAAATGAGACAGCTTCCGTTTAGAAGAGATCTTGCATAGAAACTAGTTTAACTTCGCGTCTACCGATTTCCCTAATGTACTTCGTCAACAATCTTACAAAGTTGCTTCACCACAGTGCCAACGTTGATCATTGAAGGTAGTGTAGCCGTCGTCTCGCTCTCTCACGCGGCCCATCACGTGACAAGCTGTCTACTCAAGGTGATGCTCACTGTCCCAACCTGCACATGCGCGTCCACACATTCACCGACCCGAAAGCTCTCTTCCACATCCAAACGCAACTGAAGAGGACAGGACACGTTCCAGACGAGCGCCATTGCATTAACCTTATGCATCATTCCCAACAATAAAGATTCAGACCATTTGACTTGACCTCTTCACTGACTATCATTGGGAGAACGTTATTTGTTAGTAGGTACTCCAGCTATCACGGTTAAGAGTTCCACTATAGTAGATACTTCAGTAAAGGACTTCCCTTGTCCATACTTTAATAACGATCACTGTAGGGTTGGAGAATCGACCACTGTGATCCACGTTTCCTACTGATTTCGCACCCGTTACCTACAAGTACAGTCTTTAAAGACGGATGGTTCATATTATTGTACTCAATGTCTGGTTTCTAGCTATCATTAACATTCACGTGAACCAAACTGCTGATTAAAGTCAATCTGGGAAAAATCAATGCTATCGAGACAAACCTGTCTCTACAATTGCGAGCTCACAGTCTTGTTGTTTTTATACGGTATGTACCCAAGCTAAATAAAATTCGAGACGATTCAAATTGGTTGCGTGTTTCTACGTCTAAAGCACTACAAGTCCGTCAGTCATATCACAAACAGTGTCTAAGTCTTCTATCTGCCAGTTACAGACATCCACTGCAACTGTGAGGTGGTGCTTAAACGAAGGAAACATTCACCGATGAAATTCACACTTCGTCCAAACATTAGTAGGTTTAATGAGATCGGGGAGTTCGACCTGTCTAGGAAGTCCTAATCGCGGAGTTAACAGACGGTAACTGTGTCTCCTATCGAGACGATCGGGCAGCCTGATCATTACTGACAAGCGAAAGTGGTTGAACGTTCACACATGATGACTCAGTCGTGCCTTATGTGAGGTCAGTGGCGCAGTGGTCAACACGGTTGCCTCATGAAACCGTGGCCGGAGTTCTGGTCCGGGCAGTGACAAGGATACGCACTACTGACGAGCTGTTCTGATGAAAGTAAATCTGGAGTCTAGTGTTTTTGCTGCTGAAAATTCTTTGGGAATGCGACAGCTGTGATCGATTGTGGGTGATGTTCAACTTGATATTATTATTTCATCAGAGCAGAAAGACGTTGTGATATGTTAACATTCCACCTACTCTTATCAATCGCAAACACAAAACATGCAAGTTATATGCACCCTACAAATAAGGACAAACAATGATTATGCAAGTCTACAAACACCAAGTATTACGTAATCAGGACGATGGTGAACTGATAGGTGATTACCTTAGCCATGTTTGTGAACGTAACGTCTGTTGATTAGACATACATTTTTCTCAGTACCAAATGATTGCGTAACTCTAATCGAATACTGTACCTTTAACGATTGTCATTCCATTCGACTTAGCACAAATTTGTGGAATTCAGTATACTAACCGTTAAGAGCTGCAGTTGTGCGATTTACTGGAATATGGGAAATGGACTGATGAATCATGGTCTTGTCATAGGCTGTTAACTGGATGAGTGCATGTGTAAAATTCCAAGGGTGAGAGAATCAGTTGCAGTATGAATGTCACACAAGGCAAGATGAGTTAGTCCATGCATGAACTTTGATCTGGTTAAGCGGAAAGAGTATGGTGCTCTCCACGGATCCCGTCTCCCGTGCTATGGGTTACAGTGACTTATTGTAAAAACACTTGGTATTAGTATCACCCACTCAGAACAGCAGGAAATTTCGTGGTGATGGTACTCTGACCGAGCTCTAGATTCTCTTGCGGGTAATGAAGTTGTCTTACAACTAGTACGCAGCCATTATCGTGATAAACTGATACTTGCAACCTGGTTCACTTTTTAAAATTGTACGCAGTACTTTTGATGTAGTATCTAGGTAGACGAAGCTGTGACATATATGGTGGGTTTATTTGCACATCGTGGAGTGACAGAATGAATAGCATTCTGAAATGGTCATCTAGGCGATCAGTGACGAGAAGGTGTATGTAGGCAAAAGTAGACAGAACCCAGAGTGCGAGTGGCGTCTAGTTTCACATCAACTCCGAGTCAGCCAGCTGATACTAACCTACTCTGATCAGTTGTTTTGTACACGATTGTATATGTACGTGCATTTTATGTGCGCTAGACGTCACTCGACCCAGTTTTGTCTGAGATTGTAAGTATGAAAGTTACCATATGCACGAGTTGAACTGGAGGCTTCCATGAGAGCGCTGTTATTCATGCTAGATTACTTACCTGTTGAATATGTTTCACAAAGGACACTGCATCTTTGAATTCAATGTTGCAAGTAGAACAGGTTTGTACACACGAATCCGTTTGACTGAACGGCGTTCGTATGTTCAACTGAGACGTAAAGTCGAATTGAGCATGACTGTCGTCGTCATCAATACACATTCGATTACGTCTTGATCGTCCACTGGGAACAAAACTAACATTCTCCGGTGTGGATAGGTCGGTGACGTCCGTATGGACTTTATGTCTACGAGATCTTGCCGGTCGTAAACCGGGACGTCGATGAAATTTTTTTTCTGTGGAGGAGATGCGGGCCTGTGCTTCAGTGTGCTGCGATCGACGGCCGTGTTTGCTGTGTCGTCTCCAAACTCTCGAATGTTTATTCGTACCGGAGGGTAAAGTTACAGAGTCATCTTCGGAGGGTGAACGTGATCGGATTGTGGACGAACTGGAGCGCGAAACTCTCAAGTCCAAAGCCGTTTCTTCATTGTGTTTATCGCCATACTTATCTGGTTGCCTGGACGTAACCTCTCTTGTTGCTAGGCTAGAGTCCTGAAAACAAATGCGATAAACAGTTGATTAATGCACAATATCCGTACGGGCTGGTTGAATTTTCTCAGCGAAACAGGAAAATTTCTACATCTTGGTTGAAGCATCAGCGTAGACACCATAATGTTGTCGTTTGCTGACTGACACGAGTCTCACTGTTTTGGCCACTGTGTCTCTTCATTGATCTAGTTCGGAACCGTATCGGGATATGTGGGTGGCCATCAACCTCCCATTACGTAACTACCTGTAATACCTTATTGTTAACATCATCATCTCACGACCACCGGCAACAGTAGAGTTGCATTCTACACGGAAATTTCATTTTCACACAACCACATAATTAAACTTATATTTAAAGCAAAAAGTAGAATAACTCCGTAATAATTGGGTGGGTGAACGATGATGGCGTAGAGTAGTCGAGAGAATCATCAGTAGGTTAGCTACTTTTATTCGTATCCGTCTCCTAACCCCGGTTTTCGCGACCTGCAATCTGTGACCTAAGACACAGATATTAACAGTCTGGTTCCATCCTTTTTCCCACTTGAGTTTCCAACTTAAGAGATGTTTCTTCACTCATGGTTCTGTGGCAGTCAAGCTTCGATATAAACCACCCATGCACTGCTGTGGATGACAGGGATGATGAGACCAAACAGAGCCTAAACGATTGCCCACCATTTTTGTGGCGGTTTCTAGGACCAACGGTATGCGTATGTACGTTATTCTCCTAATTACCATTCCGGTCTACCTGATAAACAACAAGTAAGCAAATAGTTACTCCTGAATTGACCCCACGTCTGAACGTTTGGTTAAAATTGATTTCAAATAACTTCCAGTTCTGTAGTATATCGCTAGAGAAGTACAGTAGGTATCTATCAAGAATGCATTCCAAGTCAAATGCTTCTATCCGAGATAGCTAAGTTGATTACTCCTCCTGAAGCTGAATGCTGCCACCAATTTTGTGAATCGTGATTTATCTCACTGCGCATGGATTCTTATTTAACCATATGTACTGTATTTTACCTACTATATACAATCTATGGATAGACTCCGTTTTTCAAATAAAAAAAATGATGCGTAGTTGATAGCTAAAGTTGACATTTCTGAAAAGTACACTGAAGTACCGGAATTTTAAAACCACCTAGTGTCGTAGACAAAGTCATATTGAAACACATTCGCAATGATTACCTTATAGTATACCCCATCTTTCTATGCTGAACGATTAGCTGACTCTAATCTTTGATTCTTTGCCGGTATTTGGGCTTACACTTTTGCTAAGTCAAATGTCCATCTTGCCGTTAAAGTGACGTGTTGAAAAACAGTGATCTGAAACTAGAATGGTTTGTGATCCCAATAAGACGATGTATGAAGATGAGTTCAATTCCGATATTTAGGTTACCATAGGTAACAATGATTAAGGCAGACTTTTGATTTAAATTTACCGCAGGTGACTGATACATTAGCGGTAAAATCTTATTACGAAAACACTGTTTTCATCTGATCTGAAAAGGCCCATTGTATTCTTATTTGCCATAAACAGCAACTCAGAATGTTAGGTAGAAATTATTGGTTTGCTAACTAATTATATATAGTATATATTACACACAATATGCATTATTATATATGTATATTTTATATACATATTATATACTTCAACAGGTTAAAACGGTCGACTCTGTTTGCATTTTAGTGCTCATCAGAGAATATCCCACCTCCCATAGGGATATGACAAACAGATGGTGTTTGCTTCGTTTATAGCTAATTCTACCAACCAAAGTGCTTCATTTCTGAAGGAGCATTTTGCAAACTGTATAGAAGAAGGAATACAATGGTAGAGTTGGCTATTATTATGATTCCTGTTGAAAAAATCGAGCGACAACATTGTTGGTCTTTTGGAACTTTCATGGTGATTTATAACTTGAAGTATTTAGTTGTGGTTGTTGAGACTGTGGTAGCTCAGACAGCTGGTTTGGGTTCTTGGTCATTCAGCAATTTTGCTGTTTGATTGCAAACATTTCAGTATCGAATGATGTGTTGGGCATCGATGTACCGCTGTGCTAAATAAACTTTTCGGCTCATTCATTTCAGCATAGAACAAATGTTTGCTATACTGCATACATACATATATTTCGTTTTCTAATGAATTGCTTGATCAGCCACACGAGTTATTCACTATGGCACTCGATGCTCACGTGGATTAGGGCTCACATGTTCATTCTGCCCGTACATTTGCATGTGACTGTTGCCGGCGCCTAGTTTACTCGATTCAGTAGATAAGCTACCATAATATCGACCTTTTTAGATTACGGGAAACAGAAATCGTTGTTTGTGCGCTGGGGTCGGTGAAGTTTGAAGAAAGCCGGTTCTGATATACAAAATTTAGGTGGTGTTTTGAGGTGAACTTGTTTAGTTACAGAATTTTGCATAACCGTTTAACTAGATCGGATTCTTCTTGCTTATTTTTTGAACTAGATGCTCAAAAAGCACAAAACTGTCATTAATTATATGGTTCTGGTCAGATAGGCATTCGGAAGAGCAGGACAAATTGACCCGAAAGGAACAATTCCGGAACTGTACTAACACAACCTCATCCGCGTAACTTTTTGGAGGTTATAAGAGTTATACAGGTATTCGTGACTGTCGATATATTATCCTGTACGGTTAAAAACTTGCAGTACTCTTGGGAAGATCAAACAAGTTCTAATGTATCTACTGCTTGAAACAAAAATTTGAATCAGACATCAGTGCCTCGTTTACGATGCTATCGGGCTGGATTATTCCACTAATGGTAAATGGGCCAATCATTCGAATATTTGTCTCTGTGTGTTGTCTCTCAAAAAATCTCTTTATTCTTCGTCCCGCAGATCAAGCCATTGGATTCCGTGTGAGATTCCTCAAGCCAAACTTACACCTTCCCGTGGACACAGCACAATGTCAGCAGGAACAAGGTTTGTGTTTACGTACAATCTCCATTCCTATCCTTCTTCTTATCATCATCAAGGACGACAATTCACCAGTGGTTCACGGTCATGCATAATTGCCATAAAATCAGAAAGAAAAGAGCAAACCCTAGCCGGAAGCAAAAAAAGAAAAGGGACCTAATCACAAAAAAGCAGATCCACATTTAAATGGTCAACATCAAGGCGTCCACACCTTGAAGATAAGCAACAGAGTTATAGATGAAAGTAAGATGTCATCAGCCAGGTATCCTCCACTGCCACGTGTCATTACATGAACCTAATCCACAATCAACTCGACTAAACAATGTCGACATTCACACAGCTGCGTTCGATCCAAAATTATCTCACCACAAACGCTGCGAGTCGCGATGGCCACAGACCCGGGAGATGATTCCCATCTGTCATGACTAATCCCTTAATGACAAACCTCCTTACTTTGAACCAGGTCTTCGTCTGTTCACCACGCACCATATGTTAGGTGACCACATAATTGACAAGATGTGCTCGCCATGACATAAGAGTAGTTGGCATTCTTAATGTATGGCCTAATCACTTATGTCTATACATACTCAGTGACTAAACAAGAAAATCAGCTTGACACTTACTATTAAATACGCGCTTCCTAACCTGTTGATACCACCTGATGCAAGCGATCGAACGCAGACATATGTGGTTAAATCACTGAATGTGGTTCACGTCTTCTACCCTGATCGTTTAGGGTTCGTAGCGACGTAGTAGCACGGACATCACAGTCGTCTCAAATACGCAGCAGTTAGTTTCCCCTAAGATGCATCTCTATCGTCATAGGTGTTCCAGATTAGCGAACGCCGTCCTAGCCCTGGATCTTCTATTGCAGTTGCTCTATTTCCGTCACTGCTGATGCAACCTCTGACGCATAAGCGCCGATCAACAGTCTCCACAACAGCATCATCCATCAGTTAACGCCCGTTTTCAAAACAGTCCCACGGGAACAGTGCACTTTGAGGCTTTGATGAACCTTTCAAAACACTTGACGGAGTGGGAAATCACGCTTAATGTTGTCTGTTCCGCTTGAAAATCGTTAACCAGCAACAACCCATCGTCAGCATGATTAAGATTAATCACTCTTTGCTACGTAGAAGATTCAAGCCAGTATTTTGTGAGTGTCGCAGACAGTCGTCTACTATTTCGTTCATGAGAAAATTAAGCATAAAGTGGTGAAACTGGGCAGCCTTGTCTTACGCCGCACTTGGTACTGAAGCTGCCAGACAGTTCGCTATGGAACTCGAGTTGAAGTAACGGAATAAAGCAGTGACCGTAATGTCACATACTTGTGCAGCACATCTCCGCTTCTAAGCGACGTGATAAGTGTACGCATATCGACTGACTCAAACACAACTTTATAGTCGAGAGAAACAACACTTGCCGACCAGCCGTACGCAAGACACTGCCCCAGATTTTGGCGAAAGTAACCACCTGATCAATGGATCCTAGTCTAGGCCGAAATCCTGCCTGTTCTTCCCTAATATTTATTGTTGTGTTCCTATTCGGGCGTAATCAAAAGTAAGTCTCACAAGCTGTAACAACGGTAGAGAGAACACAAGACAGCGGAAACAAACCATATTATCGAGTTTGCAAGCCGTAGTCTCACTCTTAAGTGCGTGGGTGAATGAGTCATTGGTTGCTGAGGCTGCGACCAATCAGAGTGCAGCTTGAGTCCTAACACGGGCGTGGGACACACAGGCGGCCTTGGCGCGTTTACAACACCACCTCCGCCTTGACTCGAAAGCCGGCCAAAACCGTGGCGAGTGGTTTGGGTCTGGTGACGGACTGATCGGCGTTGCGTTGGTGTGTCGGGGATCACAGTGTGGACGTGGCAGTTTGTGTGCGTCTGGTTGCAGCAGAGCTGTCTGGCATTGCCTTTGCGGCCGGTTGTAAGCTCGTGCGTCCTCGGTCCACAGGTCCGAGCTATTCCAATCGGTCTTGACAGTACCGGTTGACCTCTGCCCGCTTGCCGCTGTTTCAGTCGAACGAATGCCCCATACTGTTTCGCTGGTGCTGGCTTTCTGTAAGTTGACTGGTGGGTATGACGACGTTTCCAACGGTAGAAAAACCCATCGGTTTTAAGGTACTTGGATTCTGGCGTTAGCGGCGTGTAGAAGGATGCTTTCTCTGAATCCAATTTTCAGAAAAACTGGGCGTCAGCTATTTTGACCAGTAGCCCATCGGCCGCTTGAAGTATGAATTTATCCAACGTAATCTGTCTATTTACCGCCTCCCAGTCATAGTATATTCGTACTGTATCGCCCTTTTCTAGCACCGTGGCTGTGGGGTGAACCCATTTGGAACAGTAGATTTGTTCGACCAATTCGTTCGAAAACACTTCCTTTATGACAGCAGTCATTAATTCCAGTTTGTCCAGAGGAGTCGGGCGCGGTTGTGTTATCGGAGGAGCGGAATCGAATTCCTTCTCAATAGTTGTCATACGCCGGTGTCCACAATTGGCTACCGTTCGAATGTCCGGTGAAGGGAGGTTGAGCCATGGAAACCCGTACTGTTGCTTCCCAGTGAAAGTAGAATTAGGTACTGAGTAGATGTGTTCTGTCAGTAACGATGGCGAGTCGTCACCAGGAGTATCTTGGCTCGCTTGCATTAATTGACGAGCTGTAAACGTCTCCAACGGTTCCACAGCGTCCTGTTTCAACCTGAATCTTTCTGTGTGTCCGTCCGTTCTGCACCCCCATTCACGGTCAAGTATAATGAGAGCATCATTTAACGAAATTTCTGACTGCAGGTCAAGTGCGTCGAAGTGACGTTGTCCTTCATTGCCCAGCAAATGACGAAGCAGCTTTAACTTCAGGCTCTCACTGAAAGTAGTATCAATCAATAGCAAATTCAAGTACTTTGTAAATCTAGTTTTCTATTGTGTCCAATCAATTTTGGTTGATTGTATGGCAGCATCACGCCAATAGGATTCCTGAGGTTGCAGATTATAATTCCTTGGACAGGTTTAACGCGATGTCAGTGTTGTATTCGTATTCAGGTGCAATCAACAGTAAGCCTTACAGGCTATAAAAACGGTCAATAGAGCACGTGACTCAGTAGAAGTACCTACTATATTTTGACATTTACAAGCAGTAGCGCCATTCTTAGGTGCGTGGATGAATGAGTCGTTGGTCTTTGAAGGCGCGACCTATCAGAACGCAGCTTGAGTCTCAGCTCGAGTGTGGGGCATACAAGCCTTGACGCGTGTACATCAATCTTCCGAGCTGCAGTGAATCGACGAAATATGATGGATGCCAGAACCTTAGTTAAAGCTGAGGGTGATGCTAGCCCATTTATCGTTTTACCAAGAGTCCCCGATTCCTTTCTTGAATATGGGAACAATCTGTGAAAGACCCCAAAGTGCATGGGAGTTCCCAGTCTTTTACCCAAATAGAAAAAATGGAATGAAAGCATTCAACAGTGCCTCATCTCCTGGTTTGAGAATTACTGATACGAGGTAATCCGGGTCAGCAGCCCTATTACATTTGAGGATCTAAATGCAATAGCGACCAGGATACCACACTAACACTTTCTTTCGGTAACACAGTGGAAGCAGGAAGTCAGCTAAAATGTTCTGCTCAGCGGTACAACTTTATGGACTTATTATAGGTATGTACCTTCTGCTTCACTGATGGTTACATCAACAATTGAGCAGTTTGGGTCGGTGGTACGAATAAGATTTAACAGGTTGTCGATATGTCTTAAGACAAAGCGATTTCAGTTTCATTTATTTTCTCAGCCAATCATGTGTGATGATCGATGACTAGGCTAGCACACGTTTCTCACAACTATCCATCCGCAACGTGTTATATGGAGTACCATGAGGAATGTTTCGAGGATTATTCATATGCCTGCCATTATTCACACACAATATTAGTATTGATTGTAAGTGCTCGAAACGATGTCTTTTTTGCGGGATTATACGCCTTGAACAGACGCAAAATTTTTATAGGCATATTTCGAGAGACATTCGAAGACTCGTTCTCTTAGTACCGCCAGATTTTTCAGAATGATGGTGTTTATTTTCTACTTCAGGCACGTTCTATGAAAAACATCTAATGGACTTTACTTTGGCTAGCTGGACACCCATTCAAGCGATCCGAGTCAAATCTTCCATCATTGTCCGAATGGGCCACTCATACGATTTCTAACAAAAAGTGCGTAATGCGATGGAGTTTCTTCCAGCTGGAACCAGATATATGAAAGCACACAAACCGGTATTCATTATAAGATCGTGGTTGGATGATCGGTTAACCTAGCAGGATAAGTCCATCTGAAAGGAGTCATTACGGATTTGCTACAACACAATCTCATCTGGGACAGTGGCTGAACAATTGGTCCTTATATTACTAAAACCAAGGATGCCAACCTCAACATTACATTCTGAGCTTGACAACTTGCAAGTAGCTTTGAATCGTCAACGATTCAATAGATATACTTCGAAAATGGTCGATTAAGATGTGAAAAATCTAGGTCGTCACTGAGTATTTTGTTGTGAACGCTAGTAGCATAAAGAAAAGTTGAACAAACGTGAGATGTTTTCGTCGCAGTAATTATAACAGTCTTACTTAATAAGTTCTAAATTTGAGCTTTTCAACATCCAGTCTACAAATGAATGAAGACCACATGACGTTAGCCATCGAATCATACCTATATACTTACTGTTGTGATCCAAGAACGCGGATGGCACAAGGGTTGTTTATTCGACAAAGCAACACATGGGTTAAGTGTTTAAACAAGACCAGAAACAAAACCACTCATTTGCACGCGGTGTTCGGCCCCAGACAGTCTCGACTGCCGCAGACGTCAATGCTCAGTTCCTTTAAGTAGCAGGGACCATTATGGGCGATGCTGCACTCTGATGTTCTTTCCTGCATTTTTCCTGCGGCTTGTACGATGTCAAAATATATGCTCTGGTCTTACTACTGAATAGCAGTGGCATGAGTAGTATATTACGGTCGCTCATCTTCACTGCATTACGACTCTATTAACTGTGTACTACGCAGACGATATAAAGGACCAACCCTATTATCAGGTATTTCTGACATCGGTGAGTAATCAACTGATGCTTCTGGTCGACTTCAACGCGTTGTTTAGGCGCGACTCCAAAGGCTTGCCTGAGTTTTCTTGGCCCTTATCGCATTGGTGCATTCAGTGAGAATGATGACTGGCTGTTTCACTTAATTACTGATAAGTAGTTTGGCAGATGTTATAATTTAGAAGAGACTCAATTGCGAAAAATCTGGATTTCGGATGGATTCGAACCAGCGACAGAAACAACATGCCCAAACACAACAAATGCTCTACCAGTTGAGCTACGAAGCCACAGTTCACTTAAGCTAACTATCACAACCACCCTTTCCCAGTTGAATGTGAAAATGACGTGGACTCACCCACGAAGCGATAACTATCATGCGCATGATCATACGCTGGTACAATAACACGAAATCCATGAGGCACGTGTCACACGAGTGATTCACAGGGCTCATTGTAGCACTGATCTTAGACTAGTCAAAGCCAGGCTGCTTAGTCACGTTTGTAACTCAGTTTTGTTCCACAGTAACCGGGAAGCGAAGGAAACGGGATGCTAGTCAACCGGAGAATTCAAGAATAATTACCATTTTCAAACATTCACTCGCCGTCTTGTTTGAAGATGCTTCTACACCGGCTACCCCTCATGGTATGTTGCAATTTTTTCAGGAGCCGACCGCGGCAACAGTCACTGAAACAGTAAGTAAGCAGTACCAGAAAATTCCGAAATGATTCGACGCCAAGTAATCAGCCACTTCGAGTCTGATATTTTCCGTTGTGGACCCTGACAATAAGTTCAACAACAACACTCCATCGTGTTCTATGCCGACTCACCTAATGGCTTCGCGGATTGGTTGAAGAAGCCCGGTGAACTGAGGTAGAGATACGTTGACAGCCGGCAACACAAAGGTTACTTGTCTCACTTCATTTTATTATTGGTCAATCCATCCATTCTGCCAAGGTATTAGTGGACGCTATTCTTGGCATCTGATGCATGCAACCGAAAGGTCATCGTGATGTTCTTGCACAAATATTTTGGCAGTCTGTTGAGTCTGCCTGTTACCATTTGCCGAACCAGTGCGAGTAACCTATCAAAACAAGCTAACGAAGAAGCAAGTTCTTTCGTCTCGGACCTAGAAGAGGTTCGAAGGGCCACTGGGCAACTGCGAAACAGAGAGGCTTCAGGTAAGGGTAGCTCGTCAGAGGAACTTTTGAAGCATGACGGCCTAATTTTGGAATGTTTTTTGCATCAGTGAGTCTATTCCATCTAGGAACAGAAAAACCTCCAGCAAGGATTAAAATTCACTGTCACTGTACATGTATTTAGATGTAAGAAGAGCAAGCAGAGGTCAGACCGTTATCGGTACATCAGTTTGCTGATCTGTAGTAGCAATGCAGTCGCAAGACTCCTGCTCAGTCGACTGGATGCCGAAAGCAAGAGAACGAATATTTCTGAAGGGTATTGCTAATTTCGGGCCAGTAGTAGTATGATTGATACGGAGTTTTCTATGAGCCAGATCCAAGCGAAGAGTTGTGAACACCACCAATTGATGCATGTTTTCATTGTGAAGTTCACCTAAGCGCTTGATTTTGCCAGTCGTGAGGCTAAGTAACCCAGCCATCCACATGGTTGTTTGTAAATCACACTAGGGTATTAGCGCATACCGGAGAAGAACTGTGGTGAACAGACACAGTTTGATTTGGTTATCAACACGAATAAGATATTTTTTCCTTTAGAGAACTCTGGGTGGAGGTAATTTGCATACCTTTGGAATGCGCAATAGAGAAGCTGCTGTGGATAGCTGCGTAGAATTCTGCTACTTGGGTAGCAGTCTATCGATAGATCTGTTCACGGACGATCAATAGTGTGCCTGGGTGGTTAATGATAAGGTTGCTTCAGAAGTCCCGAAAAATATTTCTGAAAAGAACCACAGTCCGAGAATAAAAAAAGAGTCACTTGTTCAAAGCTTCTGTACACAAGTGAAAGTTAAACAACGTATGATCTGAATGTGCAGTACTTAAGTCGATTCCGTCTAAACTACAGGGGGTATAGCTTGAGTAATCGGTGGACGGGCATTGTTTCTAACACTGGGGTAATCTTCCCAACGTACAGGGGTGGTATTAAAACCGTACTGATACTCGAATCACTCCGTTAGTTGAGGCTCATCCGTAAAATTAATGGCCAACGGAGCTCGTATGAAATGATGTAGGGACAACTGAAGCCAGGTAAACAAAATCTTGGTGATCTGAAGCTGCGATATCAAGATTTTATTTAGACAAACCTTGTGGTGATATCTGATGCTAATTATCGTTTAGAAAAGACAACCTAAGGCAAGTTAGGAAGGTCGGATATATACGATCGCCATTGTTTTAGTGTGCAGGTGGAAGAGTATTGATCGTTATACAGTTAGACGCTTGCAACTGAGCTAATATCATGCCAAGCATCGCGGCAATAGAGTCCCATTCGTTATCACCGTTTGTTACTGTTCTTGTGACCTATATCGGATAGATCACGACAAAAACAACTGAGCATCCATCCTTGTCAATACCCAAGATATATCACGTTTTGTGCACTTCACTGGTCGGGTTGTAATCTAACTCAACTTTGTTGTATGACTAACTGGTTACTTTCAATGAGGTTCACTTACTCGTGTTTGATTATTTGGTCCGTGACCCACCTTTCTTATCAGTTCTTCCGGCTAGTACATTTAGCCAGTTGACCTTGACTGCTTGTTGCATATAAGAAATTACATAGACCATTGATATATGTCTGGTTATTTCAACTGTGGAATAATTCAGTATGCGTAGCTGGTAGGGCGCTTGCCGCGTTTGGGCATGGTATTTCTGTCGCTGGTTCGAATCCAGTCGAAATCCAGTTTTTTCGTAAATGGATCTCTTCTAAAATATCAAATCTGCCAAACTACTTATCAGTAAATATATATTAATCTAAGGAGATTGCTAAACTAATATGGAGTTCAAAGTGTGATCTGCACGGTTTCCTGGGTAGCCTATATCTTTCGGGAAAATAGACGTAAAAGAGGACGTTAGTTAGCCTTTAGTTGTACAAGACAAATGAAAAGTCTTCCGCAGGGTGAGTAACAGAAAAATGAGTTCTTACTCAGTGAAAAAAAGAATGGTTGCACTGGATAGTTGTTTACCACAGCCATTCAAGTCATCATATGACACAGTCTTAGTTAGAACATCGGGGAGAAAAAGTCACTTTTCCTCATTCATGAACAACTTCGGCGGTCCTTAAAAAACAGACAAACACAGTCCCGTCTAGCACGCATCAAAGTGGAAAGTTATAATGGTTGGGGACATGGAAGGATGTGTTTTGGACGATCTTGAATAGTGGAGGTAGTAATGACGTTTTTCGGAAAGGGTTTACATGTCAGCGAAATGAACCTGGCAGTAAGTGATCAAGTGTACTCACAGATACTGGTGTTACTGAAGTTGGTTCGCTGCATGGTATATAATTTCACCACTTGTGTTAACAATTTAGATACGTTTCTATGACTATTTATTAGGTTGCCAATGCCTACGAGTCATTGTACAACAATACAATACCACATATACTTGTCCCACATTACAATACCATGGCTACTGTTTCGTACATCACATATTGAATCTGTGAGTCTGTTGTTCCGATCTAAACCCGATAGAAAGCATCCAGAGAACAACTGTTCAACATGTATTTAAAGATGTACTATCTGTTACTCTAAGCATGAATTGGTTGATACCCGGAAATCAGAATGGCACATTCTGAACCCGACTTTGTTCGATCCTGTTGTATGAAGCGTACCTAAACGCTGTATAGATGTACTCAAGAGGAATGGATTGATGATTGCTTACTGGCTGTTTCTAAAAGAAAACTTTCTGTTGGACTTACAATTTCATCACATCCTCGGTACCACATTTCCTCACTAACTGTTCAAAAATAAAACTATTCGTCTTATGTTTTTCGGATCTAATGCACTGTACCTACTACAATTTGACTTAAAAATGTGAGTGCGTTTAGGTTGAAGGAAGCGAAATAATCTGTTAAAGCTCGAGGTGTCATACAATTTTATCCTTGCGCGTACGTGAAACAATGTTAACATTGAAATCGTTTAGTTTTTGCAAATTCGGGAAGAAAAAGATTTATCCGACTCACATGTTTTAACTCAGTGGTGGAAATTTGCAATTGATTCGAACTGTCGGAGATAAAGAGGAAATGTGAGAACGTAAAGGGGTTGAAGTAAACGCACCGATTGCCTGAACGTATTGTAAAGAATTACTCTTCTAAATGACTTCAAAATGTGGATCCATAGAAATTGAAAGCATCAAGAAGTGTCGTTACAACGAATGACATAAGGCTGCAACACCTGAATCACACAGGATCGAGATCACATTTATAGATCTTTGTGTCGTCATTACATCTAAAATTTTAGTCGTTGCTATAAATTTTCTGCTTGTTTTTCGAATTTTTGATTGTGATTAGCGGCAGTTTATTACCCTGCCAGCACTAAAATGAAACGGTTAGGCCTTTTTATTTTATCGACTTGAGTAGCTACAGATCTTTTTTGAGCTGCCACTGGTACACGCTGTGTTTAAGTTCCACAGAACCATAGTGTTAACTATGAGAAAAGTTACCTACTAAAACTCATCACTGCTAAATATGAATCAGTACGATTCACCTACTGTGCTCCTCAGATATACTCGTAAGACTGTAATACAGTTCGCTGTCGTGTGATTGACGCCATTTAAGTTGTTGACTGTGTAAGTTGTGTGCATGACTTACTGGGCCTCTGGCTCATGCTTGTGGGTTTTGTTACCATTCCAGATTCCTGTTGGGCACTCGTCCTTCGGAGAAACGCTGTTCCTCAGTGCTTCCACTCCGTTGCACGTTACAAGATGACCAAGTAGACGTGTGTGTTCAGTTTTACCGCAGGTAATAGATACCACTCAATTAATGCTTCCGCCGTTCATTAACAAATCCAAGCCAGTCATCGTTGTGATCACTTCTCGTAACTTTCGTGAACTCAGGTGTAACCTTAGTGGCTGCTTTATGGGATAAATTTGATCAGTGATTTGACAGCGTGATATATCCATTTGGTAGTTCGACAGCCTCAGTGACAGCCTTTCAACACACCGTTGAAAATAAGCCAATTCCTCAAGTGGAATAGCAGTCTATTAATGTGCTCAGAGGTAAGATCTATTGAAACATGGTGAAGTATTACTAATCATGCTGAACCTCTGCATTGAAAGATGACTTAGTTTAACATACAGATGTTACTGCTCTCATTCAGATGATCCACAAATAAATTTTTTTGAACAGTTTACACTATTCACACAATGCACACATCTATGTATTCATTTAGTTTAATATGTTTGTGGTTAAAGAGAGTGAAGTGAATAAAACTTCGTTCTTTAATTTATATATCCTATTTGTTACACTGAACTGACGATAAGCCTTTAATGTAAATCAACCAATAGATTGACCTGGCGGCACTCCAGGTTTAAATACAGACAAGAAACAATTCCATATTCTAATCTGAAAATCTTATCCAGCTTCAGTACCGGTAACCCGGTTGGGTGTTTTCTCACCGGGAGTACTATATTCACGGTATTATTCCACCGAACAGAAAAGTACAACATCCTGTGGACCATTCAAACTAAAGCACCGTTGAGAATAGAAACAGAAGTGTGGTGCAAGTAACCGCAGATATCAACCGCTTTCGTTGATTTAAACTTGCATACTCATTTGCTGAATGCGCCTGTCATCAGAACCTGTACACAATATGTGCACAGTTGGGGGCCGAGTTACACAACTGTTTAAAGTGCGCATGATGCTAAGGTTAGCATTACTCAATACAAAGAATAAAAACATATGTGAGGCACCAACCGTTCACAGGCAAAATATGTTTGTAGTTTTGCGACCTGTACCACAAAGTTACGGGATTTCAGTAGTCGTCGACCGTAAGTACTTTGGTGTTTTTAAACTGTTTGAAATATGATTTTATTATGACAGTTTGTCGTAAAACACAGAACATCCGTTGAGAGAGTAAGATGTATTAATACACTATGAACAGAGACGTGCTTGTGGACGAATCCGAAGATACAAAGTCAACATTCTTTTAGAAGAACATGGATTTGTATTCAACGTATGAGTCCGTTGGTATCAGTATATATGGATTGTTCAAAACCAACACGGCTGTTCCATAAGATTATACTTCCGAGTTGTTCTGATGCAGATTTTTGAGAAACGTTTTATTTTAAGTGACAAATTTAGAAGCAAATGAAACAAAAATTAAGCTAATGGACAATGAAATGTTTTTCTTGGTGATGCAAGCACATCATAACAGTGGTCACTGTAGCTCAGAGCTATGAAGTCTCAGAAACTTTACTTACTCTGTGGCGTTCTCTGGTTTACAAAGTATTTTCACTCCTTCACTCTTATCCCGTGTCTCGGTGATTGGCACTTTTGAAGAGTACTGAAGAGTCATGTTCGTTTCAGACCTGATGTCGGCCGTCTCGTCGATAGAGATCGAGTTGGTTACCGGCTCCACATTAGATGAGTTCCTGTCTGGTTGACTCTCTGATTTGTCAGTCCCCAGCGTATGTTCTTCCATCTTGTTAAAAGTATTGAATACATTGAAGAAGAATGAGGAGTCTTCATTCCACATTGTTGAATTTGTTTCATAAACTCTGTTGTTTTGTCTCACCGTTAGTTACTTGTGTAGTAGATCACTAGACCAAATTTCTCCAAAATTGTTAAATCCTTTGTTTACTGTATTCTCCTACGTCGTAACTATGCATACTGATATTTTATCGCGTAATCACCAAATGTAGTAGATGAAAATTTCAGTTTGTGTAGTATGGCATTATTGTTTAACTCCCTCGTTATTCCTATCAGAGCAACAAATATAGTTTACTAATTTTTATATCTTGTTCATCATCAGACTATCCATCATGGTTAATTTTACCGTTTCGTCTGGATCCTGTCTGTCACACTTGAACTTTAACCTGCCGGTTCTTGCAAACCAATGCCGTATAAGTCTGATTTACTTCATTTTATCGGTGACTTACTGACATTAATCAGCCCATAATTTACGCACTTATTATCGATATACGGATTTTATCGATAAACGATCAGCATACACAGTCACCCATTATTCGGAGTTAGACGTACATAATCTTGTCATCGTATTCCTAGTATTCATCCATATCCAACCGTTTATTGTAGAATGTTCTAAAGCTACGATCGATATTCAACCTCACCATGTCTTTGGAATGCGTGTGGTTCGAGTACTGCATCAAGCAGGATGTTAAACGTAACCACTAGTATGTGTGCAAAACCACAGGGTTATCAAATACCGAAGTGTTGATAGACTGAGAAAGCCTTAACCGATTGCTGGGTCAGCGATCAGCCTCAGTTGATTGTGTCCTTGAGATTGAAAGAGAGGATTCATGGTCGATTAAGCCAAAACACTGGTGGATTTGTCGACAATTTGGATCATGTGCATATTCGTTCATGCCACTTACATTGCAAAACGTTCCGTGGAATACAGCTTTTTGGTTAGCAAGTCACTTGAAACTGGATTTTCCTACCTAAGGCCAATGATGTTTTCGACCTACCTGAAGAAAGTTTTGGGAAGGACCTCGGCCTGGGGATAAAAACAACTTTGCTATGAAAATAGTGGTGGTAGTAGTGTCAACGTTGTTGCAAGGAAGTGAATGATGAGCGAAGTAAGTATGTGGCATTTAGATCAACTTCATTCAGTTGCACGTCTCAGTAGGGGAAGACCAAGCCAAAACCCAAAAATGACACTATTATTGATTCTCTTGAAGCTAGCATACACCACAGGTGTAGCCATTTATTTGTCAAGTGAGTTGATTTTCTCAACTTTATCACTACTTTAATAATTGCAACAGAACCTCACGAATGCTTGTGTCAGTGTGTGAAGATAACTCTCAATTTGAAACTCATAACTATTGTACGATAATCTCTTTACCGGCGAAAAGTTCGTGTATCAAATGATAGTAGAAAAGGAGGTTTGCGCATCAGCTGCTCATTTTCAAATTCATCTCATTCATTGCCGTAGAGAGACAATCTCTTACCTCCGTTGACCGCTAAGTACAGTGGCACATGGTGCTTCTCGGGAATTCAACAAGTAGATTCATCTCCAAAAATCCATTGACGAAATCAGCTTAATATGGAACCTGAGTCACTTCCATTGGCTGGGGCAAGTAGGTTGAATGTATTTGGAACTGCTGCCATTGTCGCTGTTCTAGGAGCAATTGATTTCACAAAGGTACAAGCCTGATTGCAATAAAGTGAGTCAGATGATCGTGGCTGAAGTCTAGACCGTCATACGTAAAACTACATTGAACTAGACCGGAGTGAGTGGGGGGAGTGTGAATACTTCAAAAGCGGAAGCCTCGCTGTTGCCAATACAAACAAGAAGGATATGGATACCATTAGTTGTACTGATCAGACAAGTTGACAGTACGATTAATACGGTAGTGATTGGGTTGGTCGTCCTGAATTACAAAACTAACAACTCGCCCTTGGCGACCCGCAACTCTACTGCAGGTCTCAATAATTGTCATCGAGGATTGATTCCAGTCCTTTGTGCGTAGTCTGCCATGAAATTCAGAAGTATACAGTCAGTGGGCATGAAATGTCAGAAGGCCGAACATCCTCCCAATCTCAGTAACTTAGTAACGATCTAATCAAGCAGATTATCCCAACTGACAGGACTAATCACGTGAGTAAACCTCCCAGTTACTCATAAAGTGTTAATGGTTAGTTCAAACACGGGTTCCAAACAGTATTAAAGTAACACCCTAGACTTCACGCAGAGAAAATACAAGCCAAAATGTACGCTTACATCGCATTACATTCGAAGAGGCTGATCAGTTAATATTAACACACATTAATGGCTCCACAAATGACAAACAACTAATAAGGCATTCCATTTTGTAATGATGATTTCTTTGAAATCAACACCCACCTAATGAACTTCAACTGGCCAACGATCGTGTGGTTTCTGTAAGTAACTCAGGTACAGCCACGCTTTTCCGCTTGTCTGTCCTGTAGACGCGCATTTCCGTGTGTAGAATAAAAAGCTTGATACGAACTCAGTGCCACCTTCTTTAATCGTGCAACTAATTGCACACAGCGAAAACCTGTCCGTTCTTAACGATCTACTTGTTTTTCCAATCATCACGGTTGTTTCGCCTGTATCTTTTCGTGCGCGATTTAACGTACTCCGGCGGCTCAGTGCTGCAGAGTAGGCATGAGCCAGCTCGTGTTAGCGTTGGTCCCAGATGTAGTTAGGGTTAACTACTTAAAATATTTTTTTATACTGTTTGTATTCTAATTCCCATAGTATTTCAATCCAGTCTCTAGTAGGACCACCGTTGAACTATTCTAAAAACAAGATATTTACACGATACTGAAAATATACTGTTTTCTGAGGAAGGACGTTCTAAGTTGTTAGTGGACGAGAGTCACGTGCGTCCCCAATTGTTCATCACGAATTGGCTAGCTTGACTAACGAGCTCTTTCTTTCAGAGCGGTCCATTTCTGGTTCACCACGAAGTAACTGCTAAATTAATGTACCACCCCCAATTGTCCACTCTCTTTCAACTGACGGGTGGGGTACTGAGCCAGATGATCTGCCATGTGTGTTTGAGATAAACGCCAAGGATTTCGTATGCTCTATCCATGCCACTAAAAATCGACGTCAACCCAAGCACACGCGATGTCTACGGAATGTGAAGATTATAGGTCTGCTGTTTCCACTAAACTAGTTTAATCACGTGTAGTACTGGTGAAAATATAAACAAAATTTGTAGATATTAATCAAGATGACATAGTATTCTCCTAAGCGAGATTCTTCCAGAACACTCAACAAGTCAAACTCACTATCTTGTTGTTCCATTCTTCCGAGTTCGATTTATGGTCATTTTTATCCTCTGATTCTGTCCTCATGTGACGGGCTTTTGCCTTACCCGCCAACTCTGTGACAATTTTATCACATAGTCTTGAGCCTATGCGGTAGGCGGTCAACAGTTCCGTCGCTGACATCGCGTCCACAAGTAATTCAGCAAATTTTGTCTGAAATTAGTATAAACTAATGAACCACAGAAGTTAGTTAACTCACAGTGGACTGAAACACATCAGTTATGCATCTGGCCGGTGTGGTTCGAATTCCATTCCACGTGCTGCATCGACCATTCTTTGTTGGAACACTCGATTTACTTCCTGGAGGCGAACGGACTGGGAGCATTGTTCGAGCATGCAACTTGTTCGTCAGGCGTCTTCTGCACAGTGCGCTACACGACAGTTTCGATCAGCTAATTGGAATTGACAAAAATCAATAGACAGCAATTGATTCCTGGTTGACCCTTGGAAGAAAATCAATGGCGACTGTGTGGTGAAAGATGACATGCCCTAATAAATTGAATAGGACAACAGATCGCTTCCGCGTGTTGAATATGGCCTCGAGAAATGAGTTTTATTTGAAAAGTATGTCAAACAAAGTGACAAGAAATTATCCCTGAACTGTTCAGTAGACTGAAATCTCACAGATAAAACAAGACAATCATTTCAAATAGAGTTGCACAACGAGAAAGCGATGTGAACTTTCAACCCCAAATAAATTAAACTGTTCAGCTTTCTATCTAACTGCTCTTGGACTATCTGTTTGTCGAAATAGTCCTTTTAAACTGATCTGAGGGTTAGAATATGATGGGTTACATCGTGTTCTGTAATATTCCACATAAACACATTATAGTTGACTTCCAGGTGACGTCCGACCCTAGAGAAATAAGATATTGAGTGAACCACTTACCATGTAATAAACTTGAGGATTTTCATCTTTAGGAATTACTGGGTTGAGGCTGCAGCTTTCATTGTGGTGTTTTACTCCATTCAGTACCAGTTAACAGTGGAATCTTGGTTTGGTTCCGCTTGCTTCAAAATAAAGATCACCATTGCTTACTTGATAGGACATACCATAAAAAATTCAGAGACCATGACTAGTTGAAGTTAGGTTATATGGCGTAGCAACTGTGAGGAATAGCCCAAATTCATCACCCACCACTAGTGGGGAGTTTGGGGATAGATTATATCATTTTACAGACACTGCTGTCCATGTGATGATAGCCGATTTAACTACACATTTTTATAAATTGACTATCAGCTGTATCAACAAAATCTCTGATCTGAGCCACCGAGAAATAAGGTATATTATTACAGTTGAACATTGCACATGATAAGAAGAAAGCTTGGTCATCAACGATCCTTTCACGTCAAAGGATGATACTTCAGTCTAACAGGCAAACGACTGTGAAAGTCACTTCTAAGGATAGGGATAGGAATGAATTCCAACAATATCAGTTTTTGGAGGTAAAATATACCACAGCAAAGCACTTGCATTTTACAAACAAATAATCAAACATGTAGTATCCTGATAACGTTACTTTCCAGCATTATCCACTCTCATTACTTCACATATAACTCAATCAAACTGTGGCAGACTTAACGCCTCTGGGCCCGATTAGTTGCCGTTTACCTGTAAAATTCACAACGGCTTGAACCAGAGAGAAGGCTGGCTAACCTACTGCTATCTGTCCTTGTTTCTATGTGCCAAATCATCATTTGTCCGCCCGATATTGTAGACCGTCCGGCTGTAGAAACGGTGAAGAGTGTTGGGCATTACAGACGACTGGTATTTTTTAAGAGTACGCGGCTCAACCACACAATTTCGTGTATCCCTAAGAAATAGATGAATGAACTACACTGTGACCCAGCATAACCTGAACCTTCTAACGCGATGGCCCAAATTATGTGGATCGCAAGGGCCCAGCGGGGAGGGGACTGGAGACGAAACATGAAATCAGGCTGCCGGCATTCTGTGACAGCCCATATTGACTGATTTTTTAAGAGAGTTGGGGGGCCAGACTGACTGTAGTTCCGTCGACTAATGTTTGTAGTGTGCCAAAATAACTATTCGCTTCTTATCTGGTTCTTATCGTTGAGCTCTATCACCACAATGTGTTGCAATCGCCGTGGTTTCCTGACTCCACAGTACCGATAAAAGCATCAAGGTCTGCTGGTTTGAATTGTCGACCAAAAACAGTGTGTAAACTGGCCAGTAGCAATTCAGTGGGCCAAATCAATGTGTGTAGTCTATCGAATAACTATACTGTTAGAAGTAAAACGGAATAGTTGTTGACTTTCCAATTTAACAGTTCATCTCGGGTACAAGTCTGAAACAGCTGTTGGGTAAATTGATAAATCCAGACGCGTTGCTTATGACTTATCCGAGATCAAGCCTTATCTAAATAAAGAAGGCTCCAGGTGGAATACTGACACACACGGTTGTGCCATCCGTGGCTCACAACATTGGCTCACAGCATTAGTATTAACGAAAGTGCTTTCAGCCGGCAAAAGCTGAACTAACCATCCACCGTTACCCAGATGACGTTATGCAACGTCATACGCATGATCCAGTTATCCAGATAACCGATTTTACTTTGCATATCCCCGGTTAGAATGACCATGCTGTAAATGGACGAGCTGATAGATGATCAAGAAAAGCAGTTAAACAGTTTGATCGCTGCGACGCTGTGCGACACGATGAAAGGATTGCGTTTACAGAGGTGCGCCTAGTATACTTACTTAAGAGGCTTC
>JTDE01021864.1:12690-23766 GCA_014338405.1 Paragonimus skrjabini miyazakii | reverse complement strand
GTTCGGTATGGGCCCTGGCAGATGGGCCCCAGGGAATGTGGAAGGACGGGACGGTGAGCGTTCTTATGTGGTACGTAAGGAGAAACAGAGTGCACCTACGGAAGCAGGAAACTACGAACACAAGTTTTGAAGCAGCCGAATCCAGCCCAACTGAAGACAACGAGTTTGTTCTACGAAACCGAAGAATACCAAAGATTCTTTAAAAAGGGAAGGATGTGGTGGAGTGCAGCCAATCATGTACGCCATACCTTCATTGGCCAATCAGATTGTTTGACAATGACCTATATATACAGTGTCCATAACAGACTAGATGAGATATTGTGTGCGGTGTAGTGAATACACATCTTGCTCTGAACCTGACCTGTTCTACAGTATATAGAGCAGAAGCGAAACTGGTGGGATAGTGGAATGTGCAAACGATTTTGATACCGTCAGCAGCATCGTTTTGTTCGTTAACATCACATACGGGATTCATATGCACGAGAATGATTAACAGTCCCAGAATGCTTCCTTGAATTACCTCGTTAGTGAATGGATATGGTGCTCAGCAGTATTCATTCTATCTGACTTTTGGGTGTGACCTTCAACGTGCCAGAAAACCCGCTTTTCCGGGGGCTTGATGTGCCAATGTTGTGAGCCAAGAATGCGGATGGCGCAAGGGTTATTTATTCTGGACAGCAACTCATGGATTATGAATTCAACATGACCACAGACAAAAACACTCATCTGCGCACGGTACTGGACCAGACCGCCGCGGTTGCCACAGACGCCAATGCTCAGTTCCTTTACGTACCAAGAACCATTTCATGCGATGGTGCACTGCGATGTTTTTTCCTGCGGCTACTTCAACCTCAAAATCTATGCCCCGGTCCCGCTACTGAATGGCAGTGGTGTGAGTAGTATCGTACGATCGCTCCTCCTCACTACACTAGAAGTTGCTGTTTTGAGCAAGAGACGCTTATGAGGCACACGACCGAAAGCGTTTCGAACTTCTAAAACTACGATAGTAATCAAATCACCTGGGTCAGTCGACGTTCATATATGGTTTTAGGATTCCAACCCACATGTCATGCGTAAGTGCTTACTGGGGAAAGTAAACAATTTGTGAAAGCAGCCACCTAAACGTGCGCGTTTTATTGACTTTTCACATACTACTGATGAGTAATAGGGGGTTTTGGTTTACATATAGATTGGATATCACCCCATAAACTTTCCAGTCAGCCCCTTCCGAAAAGAAGCACTAGACTCGAGTTTCGCTCTCATTAGAGCTCGTCAGTAATGCATATTCTTGCCACGGTCGGGACTAGAACTCCGGCCACGCTTTCACGAGGCAACCATGCTGACCACTGCGCCATTAAGCACACATTAGACTCAACCTAATTATCATATGTGATCGCTCAACCACTTTCACTTGTGAGTAATTACCAGGTTGCCCGATCATACACACAAACCGGAATGTTTAATAACTTTCCTGTTTGGGTCAGATGTACGATAGGATGTATTTCCATTTTAATCATCTCAGCAGGAAGGGTATTCCAATTGCCGAATTTGATCGGACGGCAGCGTATGATTGTCGACTTAATGGTGGTAGTCAAATCAAGTAGGCACTGACGAAGCTGTAGTCACTTCCTGAAAGCTGTTTCAGAATAGATGAAATACCTATGATCAGGAAGAGGTCCAGGATGTCTTATTCTGATGGACACGCGGGAGCTGTGAGTGAGATATTGTGTACCATCACCAACTAGTTTGCATTTGCAAGGCATATTCGATTTACGGTTTATTATTATACGATGTTAATGGAACCACCGCTGATGGCATTAGGCGGCCTGTAGATTCCTTCTTTAACTAGCTCACGAGAACCAATAGCCACCACTCTTTGACCCTAGCAAGACAAGCCTTCTCAAGCGTGATTGCGGGAACCTGTTCTTTCATACACAATGCATCCACCACCTAGCCCACTGCAACGATTCTTATGAAGTATGACAACTTATACCGTTTAGCTGCGTGTCGGGAGGGCATCACGAATTAGCGACGAGGTCATTATGAGGTTTATGTGAAGACAAAGGTTCGAAAGATGTGCACCTTATTTACTGATGACCGTACGTTCATAATGAACTAATGGAGTTATCTGTCAAACGTAGCTTTTCAGGAACCAAAACTGCATGATAGACGAGTTTTAGAGCGTCAGATGGTGTAGCTTGGTTTAATGCATTTACTGAGTTCGTGCGTAGACGCATAGGAACGACTCCATGACAGTGTTAGTGTGGTAGAACGGCAATGTGGGATATCGGAAAGGAGCCAAATGGGGGTGGTTGAAATAATGCGGGGTTATGGGATGCGCGATGAGATTTAATGTTAAGGAAGTGAACTACAGTGGAATCCGTATTTCGAAAAGGATGGATAACTGAAGGACTACTGAAAACACTTGTAACCCATGATCCTCATAATTGAAATTCCCTAAGAAAGCTGACAGGTAAACCGCCTATCTTCATCTATGAAGTGTTAGACCTAGAGATTTGCTTCTTTCTTGAACTTGGATTCGCAACACTTAGTTTGTGCTTTCTGTTCACCTGAAGATTCCATATCCGAACCGTTATTCACTTGTGGACAGTGTATTTATTTGGGCTTCCATCCAAGCATTTTGAAAGTCGGTTTTTGTAGTCACCCTGGATGTTGGAGAGAACCCCGTGGTTAGAGGAGGAAGGACCTGTTTTTGGAATCGTGTGTTATCACCGAATGCTTTCATAGATTTAAAATTAGTGCTATAATTAGTTTGATTCTGTTTTCTGTCGTGCAGTCAAAGTATACGCAGACCAATCATCTGTAAACTAGGAAATACGATTACTTTGACAGCTGTGAATTGCTTGCAGGTAACCTACACGTTTTAATCCCGGACGAACTACAACTGGTACGATTAACTATCATCATCAAGGATCATTTGACGCAGTTACGCGGACCAATTCTGAAGGAAAATCAAGTGGGAAAAACAAAACGCGATGTGTTTTAAACAAGTCCTCGTTTTGCAAGAGAAACGCGAAAAAAAGATGCCACAAAGATTATAGAAAATGCCGTTCTGCCAATAATGGCAACACGAGTGAAACATTTTGCGTACGGAAGAAGAAAGTGAGCACAGCTTGCCAAAACAAAGTGTAGACGTTTGGTATAGCTTGGTTAATGCATGAGCATCTATAATTGCGAAAGTACAAAAATACATGCATGCGATCTATTTACAAAGATGATATGAAAACATTGTGAACAAATCCAGAGGGAGCCGACAACGTTTTCCAATCAAAAATATGGACATTGCAGTTTAATTATGCACAAGAAAATGTCAGAGAATCATGGTCTCTTGCTGTAAATATGATGAGGTGAGAGCCGCAAAGAATCCAGGTATGCTCTGGTTAGTAGTTAGAAACGAGCGAACGTGTGATGGCAGTCCAAGTGTGTACTCCGTGTCCTTGAGTTCAAACTTTCCATTGATTCGCTGAAACAGACGAGCAGATGATATAAGATATAAACGCTGACACCGCAAGGTGATGAACAAACGATGCAACACTTACGGGGAAGGTACATGGTTTGTATAAGTCAAATGTAATGTGAATAACTATCTTAAAATTCGACCAAAGTGCCAGCACCACACCTGCAAGAAAGTAATTTCCTGTAGCTAAACAGTCAAACATCAACGGACAGGCCAGAGTTACGACTAATTTTACAGCAGACAAAAGGAACAACAGTCTTGTCGCTCTTCAAGAATGCGTTTGAAGTAAAGTTAAATGAAAGATTGTTATAAACACATGAGAAACGTGTGAGTTTGTTTTGGAGAGGCTTGAAGATCGACAAGCAGCTGTGGTCTTCATTACGTTGCAGAACTGATGTAGCAATGTTCACCTAGTTCGGAAACCAATATCCATAGCATTCCGCATGTACAGGAGAACGAAAATTGAAATATCAATAGCTCGAGCACGCCGAGAAGCCGTGTAAGAGAATTACAGGAACAAATAAAGCAGAAAACGTTACAAAACAGAATAACCATAGGTCTTGTAATCGGAACGACTGAGTGCTTGCAGTAAATCTCCGGCGTCTCACAGTTGCTTTCTCACTCCCCTTTCGACGTTAACCGGTATCCGATGGAGTATGAGGTCGGAATATCCCAGTTCTTTGTATTTCATATGCAATCCAGTTGCAGAAGCCATACGGACCAGTGTCATTCGTGAAAAAGTCGGCGAATTTCTCAACCGGGTATTGCGGCAAGGAAGCTGTGTAAATCGGGGTTTTTGGCCGTGCGTATTTGGTTGACGCTATTCCGCTGCTGCTCAGTAGGTGTCCGAGAATTGTACCTGGTGAACAGCCTGAACTTCAGGTTAATCACGACGTCATCTGCGACGATGAAGTCCGCTTCAAGTATCGTTTATCTAGTTTACGGAGATAATACGATTCTTAGCAATCTGGGTGTTAATATGCACACCACATTTTTTCACACAATCGATTAGCAGGTTACGACCTCCAGCTATCCATGTCACCATAGATGTCGATTCTACGTTTCGACTCCCCCCACGAGCTATCAACGAAATATCGGGCCCGTATCGACCAAACACTATTGTACCTCCCCGTCAACTTCGACCCTTGTATGTAAGGCCCCCATATCAATAGTTTCCGATACCAGTTGACCCGTCCAACAAAAAGAACAATCATGAAACATTATCTTTAGATTTCATAAACCACCGACTTGGGCATTCTCTCCTTCAGTGTCCATTTTTGCCACAGCTAAAGCAGCTCCTAAAGTATCAGCAGCTGCGTTTATTTCCCTTTACCCAGCCTTCGGCTTACCATCTAATACCTTAGGAGTGGACAAGCAGCGTACGGTTTATTTATCTACACATATTTCGGGTTTAAAGAACAGGAATAAAATGCAGCATCCCAAATTCTTCGTCGTTTATTCGTTGATGCCAGTTGATGTGAAGGATAATGAATCAAGATATCAACGTCCTTGACATCCTCGACTTTTGATAGCCGTAAAACAGGGTTGTTTTGAGTGCAGTCTTATAAGTGTCACTTTCTAACTTCGCCACGCGCGTTGATAAACAGAAATTGCAGGACAATGTGGCAAAACATGTGCAGAAAGATGAACATACTATATTTAAATACGCAGAACTAAACCATGCTCCAAGTTCTCATTAACAGAAGTATGAAAAATTGGTACGGCTCAATTATTCGTAATTGCAATATAAAGTAAGTGAAACCAACAAGAAATTACGAAGCTCAACAAACTTTAGACTTAAGTCTGATTATAAATAGAGCATTAGGCATGTGTGAGATAGATAAAACTACTCACTCTAAACTGTATAAATTCGTGCGGGCTGCTGCTAAAAACGGACCGCACTTTATACTCATCTGACGGATTCACATCAACCCGGTATCCCAACAAATCACGACATGCACCACGGAATTTTGAACTTGCTTTGTCAAACATCTCCATAAGACGATCACTACGCAGACGTTCGACACGCAGCTGTTCGCGAACTTCTGCAAGGCGAAAAGAAAGTGGAACGCACGATGTAACAAGCAGTGACTAGAACATAAGTAAACAGAGCAATATAATAAATATGCGAAAACAAATAAAAGGTCGCTGAGGAACACCTGTAAGTGAATGAACAGATTATGAGTAAAAGTCAACACACAACAACAATCCAGTTAAAAATGTGATAAAACTGGTTAATGCTTAAGATCCGACTATGATTCAATTACGACTCATTTATGAACTAAAAATGATAAATGAAGAAAGAGAAGTTAGACAACTAGGATCCACATTAGACTACACATCAAGGTCTACAACATGTTAAGAATTGGTGGGTGAGTTAATCGTCATTAACACGAAACAAAAATGCCTAACGGAACTTCACGATAGGAAAACTAATTATTCATGTCAAAGGTACCTACAGCGTCCACCTCAGTCGGTGCATCAACAAATGCTGGTAACGATGTGATACTCAGAGATTGTGGAGAAACGTTATGTTGACCATTAAAACGAAGTGAAAGTTGTATACAGCCTGGAAACGTACCACATTTCTGATCGTTACCGAGGTCTACGTACAGAACCCGGGTAAGTAACGTGAGAAAGATATCTTTGACTTCCGCGACTACAGGCAAACTACTGGCATACGCCCACACGACTGCATAAGTAACAAGACTGTCCTGGAAAGGTGCCAAGCACTTACTGAGTTGCGGAAAACGTGAAGACTGAGGCACACATCAGTTACATAGAGGATACGAGGTCACTTTTGAACATTACAGAATACCAATTTCGTGCTACAAGCGTGCTGATAAATGCAATGTGAGGACTAGTGAAATCAGTTTGATGAGTTATGACGGCGGTAAGCAAATAAATGAGAAGCGTCACAGAAAGCATGTTAAGACCAAACGAGGGTTACCAGTAAGAAGAAGGAGCTGAATACAAGAACTGGTATCAGCGTAGTCAGAGTTTAGCATTACCTTCCAATCATAGCAAGAAAACGGTTCCAAAATTAAGCTATATGGACAGAGAAAGAGTTGCATCGTTACAGACACAAATTCGATGGCAAGGTGATCCGCTTTATCCGAAAATATGCGATCGTCAACATACACGGATAACAGTTTACTATATGTTCAACAGTGATAAATTACATCTGACTCCGGTCCTGGCAGCACAAAACATACAGCGATAACAAAAAATAACCTAACGTAGAAACTGACAAAACGCAGTTAAATCACCTAAAGCATCGCGAAATACTGACAATTCGATTTACTTTCATTATTAATTGGCGCAAGGCTGGCGAATTTTGTACGAATTGCAGATAGTAACAACGGACCAACCATATAGGTTCAGTCGTTTGAATGCGTATCACGGCTATGAACATTCAACCCCCTATTGCCTGAAAGAACACAGATTGAACACAAGCGGGGATTAATGAAAACATTATTTCACACAGCCAGAAAGATACACACGGCAGATCGACTGGGGTAAAAAGAGAGGCTTGTAAGAAAGACGCTGGTGAATAAATGTTGGCCAGAAAAATCCACGAATATCCATAGTAGGAAGTGGTAAGCCACAGCGCGGACAAAAGGACACATTTCTGCAAACACAATTCAAAGGCGACTATTAAACTAAAAACTTGAGTAACGAAGTGTCGTGGGCATCACAACACATTCATCCGGCTGCCCAACTGTTAATCCTGTTAGGCACTATAGAAGTGGCTGACCATAGAGGTGATACACACTCAACCGATCACCGACCCGCAGAGGCAGAACAAAACAGCGCAAGAATCTAACGAATTATGCCAGCTATGAACATTGCGTCCAGAGACAAAGAATTACGCGACTTAGAAAGGTGGATTTTCTAGCACACAAAAACCAACCAGGAAGCACACAATCTGAGGTAACCAGATGCTAGGCTGATTCCACTAAGCGGATAGCGTTATACTAAGTCAGATGTCGGGCTGGCTCCAAGACTTGCCAGATAGCTATCAAGACAACTACAAATAGCCATAAAAGCGCTAACGTGGATTACAATCCGGTTTAGTTCTGTGGAGAACTGTTCGCATTTGGTGTCACCACTAAGTGAATAAAGATGACGCACAACGTCATGTATTGAGAGCAGGCAGTTCTCTTTTTGCACGAAGCAATTTTACACCAGAGGTTAAGGTGACTCGGACAGGCCGGATACAGACTGTACAACGTTTTTTGTTCGCTCATTTCGGATATAGCCGAAAAAAGCAATATCGGCAACTCATGTTTTAGTTTAGGCGTATAAGAAGAGTGACATCAGTTGGCTTTACTCGGCTCTTTCGCTGGGTTCCAAAAGATGCTGTGTCGTTGGCTAGGGACACCGAAAGATATGGCCAAACACCGTAGTCATCGATAGAAGTGTTCTTACGATTTTTGCGGTGGCCGTCGTTATTCAGTGTTTCTTAAAAATAAAAGCCTTAGTAAATAACAATGAAATATGTCGAAATTACGAGCAATGCACGAGTAACGAAATAATCCTTTACGTCGTAACCGGTGAACATTTTGCCCTATGCTTTTTTTTCAATTTCCCCTTAATAACCATGTAGTTTACAGGCTGCCAGTTGCCGTCCAGCTTCCTCAAAGACCTATGTAGAAATAATAATAAGCACTACGCCCACAAGAAGCCAGGGATAACACATTCAAACTTTATGAAAGAACGCTAGACAACTACGTGGTCCTGGACTCGGAGCCTTGGTGTTCCGAGCTGATACAGCGGTGGAACTGGATAACATGAATTCAGATATTCTTAATATTAGACTGGTTGATAACTACGCTTCAGTCTGTCCACCTTACCATGTGGTAGAACACTCGCTTCAACTAAGTTACAACAGTTCTGGGGAACAATAATACTGCACAAACGTATTTCTGGAAACACCAACTGAAGCAGGATTAAATACGATTGATTTTGAGCATGCGATCTCGTAGCGATCACTTCTGGCAAGTAATGCATGCATGAAGGTTCTGTGCAGAACATTCAATGCTGAAAGCTTCCAAACACTTTCTGAAAAGATTAATAACTGTTTCTCGTAGAAATGGGCGGGATCCGCCAAAAATGTTTACATCGAAGAGAAACAAACTTGAATGAAAAGGAGGCTAGTGAAGGAGGAAGCGCAGCCAGCAGATAGAAGTGGGAGTAACGCATTCTGTTGCTAAGATCAAAAGTGGTTGGCGATAAAAAAATAAGAACCTGAATTCTAAGCAAATCGTGAGTAGCAGACAGAATAAGACTGACAACAATTGATTAGTGCCAACAGAAAACGGTGTGCTTCAGTAAACACAAGAAAAGGGGATTAACAGCAAAAAACTAACCAGGATGGTTTTCAAGTCGTTATGTAACGCACAACCATGCCAAACTAGGGAGCTGGATTGGATGAAAATCTGCGAAAAGGCCGCATCATACAAACTTTCGAAGTTACTCAAACGACCCGTGGTCTTCAAGTGAGGCTGAAATGTGAATAAGCAACCTAAAAGGCCGAACAACATAAAAAAGAGAAACATGGGGAAAAAAACAAAAGAAGCAGAAAACATCAATTACCTTCCAATTCCGTCAGTGGATCCGGATTGTCTCGTAAACGCTGGTTAACGACCATAGTGACACTATGAACACCACTAACGGGTTCATCGGCATCTTCCGGACTTTTATGCATTCTATTTAGTCGAGATATACTATCCTCCAGAACCTGATAGATGAGGAGTAAACAGAAGTGAATTGAGTAATAAACCAAAAAACCCATCTGCCAAAAAATTGCATATATATATTCACAAGCCAAATATTTCGTAGGTTGATTGCAATGCATTACTCTTCAGTTGTGCGTACGAAAATCAAGCACTGAAAGAAGGTTAAAGTCTACGCACGACGACAGTAAACTATAAAACGATGGTAACCAAAAGTTCGTCAAGTTAGAGTAATACTTACACTTGATGAGAGAAAAAAATTTGTGCATCTCACACGTTAAAAGCGCGGGAAATTACTATCATCACCGTTCTCAATGATGCTAAAATAGCTACGTCTATATTCAAACATTCAATATCAAGATGCGACGCCGCTGATGCACATTCCCAAGTATACAAATCGGTAAACAACCTCAATAACGTCATTATCCAACCTTAAATCTACGAAATCACAGCAGTCTTACAGAAGCCCTCTGACGCAACCCGAAGTACAAAATAGCATCTAGCATCGTTTGCGTAGCTTGAAAAGGTAAAACATTATCATCAGCATAATCAAGATCAGTCAGTCTTCCATTAGATAAGAGGTCCAAGTCAGCGTCTTGAGTGCCGTAGACAATCCTCCATTATTTTGACCGTGACGAAACTAAACAAAAATGATGAAAGTGGACAGCCACGACGTACGTCGTTGCTGGTGCTGAAACTGTCAGATGTTGCATCGTGAACCACAACCTGAGCTGAAGTATGAGAATAAAGCGCCAACAGTATGTTCACACATTTGGTCCTGCGTTTAAGCGACTCTCAAAGTGTAGATCGATTTACTGACTGGAATGCACCGTTATGGTCGAGAAATACGGTAATTGTTGGCCGGTGGTACACGACACTGCTCTGGAATTTGGCCAAGAAGGAAAATTCGACAAAGCCTCACCCACGGTGAAACCCCACTCGCTCACCATTAATGCATGCCTCTCGCGTTACAATGAGTCGATGAAATATATATGGATGCCAGAACCCTAGTGTAATGAGCAGGAGCTATCGCACTATACAACTCACACCACTACTAATCAGCAGCTCGGCAACAGCATGGATTTTGACAATGAAGTAGCCGGGGGGAAATACAAGAAGAAACATAGAAGTGCAGCAGGGTATGAAGCGGTTTTCGGTACACGCAGGAACCGAGCATTGACGTCTGGCAACCGTGACCTTTTGGGACCAGTACCGTATGCAGATGAGTGTGTTTGTTTGTTGTCACGTTGAGAAGCACAACCAATGTGTTAGTTTCCAGAATAAATAACTCTTGAGCCATCCGTGTTCTTGGTTCACACCAGTGGTAATCCATGAGATGAAGTTAATACCTCCTTGGTTTTCACAAGAGCCCCGGACACGTTTCTTAATTGTGGAAGCTATTATCAAATGATCTCAGCACAGAGGAATCTTCTCAACTGTCCACACAAATTGAAACAACTGAGTCAACGCCTCTATTACCGAAGGGAGCCTGTTTCTCTACAGCCAGCCGCTGCCCAGGAAAAGCAAGAAACAAAACGGCCGCATGATATGGATCTAAGTATGTGTTCCAATAAGAAAGTCCTGAATGGAGCCACACCACCTACGACTAAAAGCCATGTGGTCCACCTGAGACCACGCATGATTCGCAGAAGGAAGGTTCCCAGTGTAACAATGACGCGCACGATGTCGAAAACTAGTGCTCGCTAAAGTAGCTGATGCTCAGCGTACACCGGCATTATCCCAGTGACGTGACAATATCTAAAACCTGCCACCTAAACGAGATTCGGCCTCACTAAGATGGTCGATCTGGATGCTCATATCTCCGGTCAAAACGACTATATCAAAACCAGGTATCGACAG
>JTDE01021864.1:0-12590 GCA_014338405.1 Paragonimus skrjabini miyazakii | reverse complement strand
GTACATATTGTGGTGGATTATCAAGCCGGAGGTGTGAGTGTTCCAACACTCGGCCGAATACCTCAACGGGAAGGGAGGTACGTCCAAAAGCCCATAATGAGCGGATCGGGGACAGCATGGGCGACCCACCACTCAACGAGTTCGCACCAACGGACGAGGTGTGGCGGGCGAAAAAATCCTCCAGTAGAAGACGTCGGTCACTGGTTGGCGGCATCCGAAACGGATTAGCCTGTCACAGTGACCGAAGCCAAGGGACGCCTGCGCTTTGAACCATCACCCCAAGTAGCTTGCACTGCACCACTTGCGGTTCCACTCCCACACCACGTATCCGATGTAAACCCGAAGGAATAAGACCAGTAGGTGTGTGAATGGGGCTATTGTGTCCAGCCGGCCAATTGGCCGTATTCTCTTTAGGCATTCCAATAATGCTACAGTCATTTGCTAGTTCATATCGAGTAACCGGAATATGGTATCCAGAACTTGTATAAAATTCAAACATGAGCGATAATAATACAAGTTTTATGGGTGTGATTGAAATCCCATCTTTGTAAATAATCGAGATAAAGCAAAAGTGAAACATAACAATCATAAGGCATTCATTCTACGCAGGTTCAACAACCTATTCTTTAGTCATCAACAATAGCTTAACAATACACGTTTTCAAAAGAGTGGATATTACAACGTTACCATCTGCACATGATGAACAACAAATAGATTGCTTGCATTTCATCATTGAACACACCCAACTTGTCATAAATCCTTGTACAGTCTACTTCGGCGTTAATGCTGCATTGAAGCAACTCACGAGGCAATGGAACGCCAGTCAACCGACGAATGAGCTACTTCGTCTAGTCAAACATTCACGTTGGTCACACACACACACACACAAACACGCTAGACAGAAGTGCAAACGACTCGTAAGCGGAAACCGGGTGTGTGTTATGGATCGAGATTCTGATTCACAAACGCGAACGCGCGTGTAGGATGGCAACCAGCGAGTTGATGATCACCTACTGGCTATATATATATATATATATATATATATATGCTAGAGTGATAGGATGGAAATAAAATAATTCGGTTACTGTGGCAAAAGAAGAAAGTATTTTCAAAACAATTCATCTTGTAGCCAGTTGCTGCCTCGAGTGTCCAGCTTATCAGGTGCCTTTACAAAAAAAGTTAGAGTGCAGCGAAGAAACTCCCCCGAGCAAATCATCAGTCTGAATGAATCGACTGGAAAGCAGGAATCAAATATGCGATAAGGCAAACCGACTAACTTTGATCCGCTGTCGAAAACGTTCATTCTCTTGACGTAGATGAAAAACTTCGTTAGATAGGCTCGCTTGAATCTTGGCCATTGGATTCGCCTCAAAAGTAAGAACTTTGACTGTCTGCAAACTAGAGGCATCCTGAAATTATGAAAAGGAAGACGAAAAAGAACTTTCATTTATCAAGTAAAACTTGAAATGTGAGAGGGTGTGAAAAACGACTTCATAATTCAAATAACGTGATGGGTGACAGCCTACTTTTACTTCCATATTTTCCGGCTTCTCTTGTAACTGAGATAGTTGAGTTTCGAGCTCAGTGATTCGACGACTGAAAAAAACATCAGAAAGACTAGAAACTTGTCTGTACTTTTCATTTTAAAGAAGAAAACCAAAACGGAAGATCACATTGGCTGTTAGATAATTGGCAGATTCGTAAGGAATGATTAAAATGGAAGCACTGGGCTTCAATCACTAACAAATCAACTGAACGAAACCGTAAGCGATGCTAAACATTTTGCCCTAGGCACGCTAATAGAAATACAAGTTATAGCTGCACAGTATGTGGGTAAAATGGTCCATTTTGTAGGTAGCCCACGAAACCGTCAGTCTGAATGCGAATGACAATCATAAATCGAAACAAAGGAAAGAACATAAATTAAACGCAGCTATCTACGAGAACGGAGCGGAAACCAAACAATGAGCAGTGAATATCCGAATCAAATACCGCTCAACAAGTCAATGATCTCTGTGATTTCAACTTGGAGAGAAGTCCTAGTCGAGGGTTCATCGACTGGAGTTAACAGACAGTAACTGTGTCTCCTCTCGAGGCGATCGGGCAACTTGACCATTACTCATAAGCGAAAGTGCATGAGCGTTCACATATGATAATTCGGTCGTGCCTAACGTGAGGTCAATGGCGCAGTGGTAAACACGGTTGCCTCATGAACAGAATGTCCGTGGTTCAAGTCCCGGCAGTGGCGATGATATGCACTACTGACGAGCTCTAATGAGAGCGAAACTCGAGTCTAGTGCTTCTTTTCGAAATGGGCCGACTGGAAAGTCTATGGGAATGCGACAGCTGCGATCAATTGTGGGTGATGTTTAACTGGAAATACAAAAATGTATTCTTGTAGTTTTCCTCAAAGTATTATTTACGTGGATAGTGTATACTTGAGATTAAATGTAACTACTGGGTTTTAGTGACCGCGACCTTGGAGGGATCTAAGATGCAGAAATGCAACTAACAATTACAGAGATTTTATATTAGCTCGTTCGAGTAGCGAAGTGAAAAAGTGATTGCATGTGTTATGTATTAATGACAACATATTGGAGTGGTTGGCCAGTTCAGGCAAGTCATTTTGTGTGCTATGAAAAAAAAACATGTAACTTGAACAGAGAAATAAAATCTGCATATTGTACCAAAGATTCCTCCTCTGGAGCAGATATGCAGTTCAAACAGAGTTAACAGCAAGGTGAGGGAAGGAACCGAACCCGGAAAGGTGTCAATGAATATGACGAGTGGCCTCTGATTTCTTGAAATACTAAACGAGGTTAGATCACGTCAATTCTGTTGGCTAAAGTGTTAATTTATTTGACTGCAATCAACCCTATTGTGCGAGTATCATGTCTTGTATTGATAATCAGCTAATGGAACCATTAGTTATGAACCTTATACTACCTGAGACTAACGGAGAAAGCAGAACAGGCCAGCGGTTTGAAGACAGCATCGAAATTACGTCTCTCAAAATATTCTCACGCTTAGTTGTGACGCCTCCCACAACTATGTACAGTGAAATATAGTGCGGATTGGCTTGACAATCCGATCGAAGTTGTTTTCTTCTGTTCAAAACGATCAGCCCAGCACTGTTCTGACTGATCCTCGGGTCCGGTTGGTTGATCATTTTCGAGTTCAGATGCAATTCCAAGTGAGGTCAACCAAATATCAGACCGAGTCGCCAGGGTACCATTTGATGGGTGAGACTGGGTGATGATACAAGCTCCCTTTTCATTCAAACCTGGCGACTACGTGGTGAGGGGTGTAACCGAACGAAGTTCATACTACGTTGCTACCTCGTAAAATTCACGGTCGTCATGACTGTGATCAACCAAACAACATCAGTTGCGTTATTTTCCCATTCTGACGTAACCGCTGGACTGGGAACAGCTTGGCAAAAAAACAGAGAAGACCCACTACATGCCTTTCTTTACACTACAACATTCATATTTTCCTACGGATACGAGATCTCCAGGTTAGAATGAGAAAGAAGCTTGTGTCATACAAGAGAACTAATGAAAATGTCCTCACAAACTGGTCTACTCTCACACTACAACTCGAATTCCACGACGACCCTAAACCTCACTCATATTGGACCTGAGATCCACAGACACTGCTAACCACTCGCAAACCCTTACCTGTCAAAGGAACCAATACAGTTCGCAGTTTGATGAATTAGTAGGGACAGGGTCATATGATCTGTGCTCCACTTTGACCGCTAATCTCGTTCTCATTAAGCAAAGCTGTTGACACCCCTCGAATAACCAGTACCATTTCTTCTATCGAAGTAGCGAATGTGAAGTGCCCTAATTACGATTGGTTGTCCCTTCCGGTTAGTTGGACCAATCGTGGTCTTGCCGTCACGTCCAAGATTCTAACGTGGACATTCTAATGCACCGAAGTGATTTGTTTTTGCATATAATGGAAAATCTTGTGCCTAAGATGGAAACAGATATGCAAAAAGGTAGAGTTGCATATGCAGGTGCAACTAGTCCAATCCCACAAGACTATAACAATACGTGATGTACAAGAAGACCACCGAAGGCAACAGCTAGACATACCATTGAGGATGGTGTTACTCTACAGCTTTGAAACAGTCACCCAAAGTGGAGAGAGTCCTCAAATAGCTGATCAGTGGTGTTTGCTTTCACTCACACACATCGGATGGCATTAGTGGACACGTGCTGATGGGGTTAAGAAATAAGAACTTAGTAGCGAGGGTCAAGCAAGTTCATCTGCTGAAACATTAGGGTGGCAAGAAAACTGAAATGTCTGAGTTATGTACTACAGATAGTGTCTGGGCGTCCCCCTCAATGGGCGTTCCACGACGATAACGTAGGCCATTGGCGTAAGATTCGAGGTGGACAAACAGCGACCTAGCATAAAAAAATGAAAGCAGTCACTAAGAGGTTGGGTTCGACAGGGCGGCGTAGTCTGCCACATTGAAGCACTCGTGACTGGCACAGTCAGTGGCTGGAAACAATAGGATAAATGATGGCCAAACTGTTTCAGTGGCGAGGAAATCACCGTTGTCTGAGACGTAAGTCCAATCGGCGAGGCGATGTAGTGAACGCCGCAAAAATCTCCGACAGCTTTCACCTTACTCTCAAATGTAAGCCGGTTATAAAAGTGTGAGAAATCTAACGTTCGATGTTTGGGTTTGGACATAGCCCTTTTGCACTGTGCGCTTACTTCTGTATTAGAATACAGGGGTGTACTCCCTATTCCATTCTGATAGTTGTACGACTGTCAAATACGAGCGCAAACCCTTGACACGCTGCGGTCGGTGAGAATAATGGCCGATAACATGAGGCACTGGTAGCAAGTGTTGAACATAGACACCTGCTCGCCAAAAGTTCGAGATAAACAATAAATCACGCAGGTTCTTGACAAAATGAAAATAACGCAAAACTCGTGCTCACTTCATATACGCATAGCTGGGACAGTGATGCTTTGACTAGCTGCATCTGCTGTTGGGTCTGTAGAATGATTATTAGAAATGGAGTTCAAGGAGGGACCTAATAGCCAACTAATAGAAATCCTGCTGTATGCAATAGAAAGGCTGATCCGGTTTGAACTACGAAATGGCGGACGCAGTATGGAATTATTGGTGTTGTGACTATTCATAATTGCATGTGAGCAGACACTGTTGAGACGCCCAGACCTAAACAAGAGAACGATTGGGGTTGTCAACCAAAGCCCGTGGTTGAGCGGCCTGTACCACAAAGCAGAGGGTGGATGATGGTGTAAAAGAACTAGCATTTTTCCGGGAAAATATGCCAATCTTCTTCCGATCTCTAGCCTGAGGGATTAGATTACTACTAAGAAGTCTATCTGATGCGGCTGGTTTGATCATCCCACCGTCCATTAGTCGTTTTCATTGGTTGGCGTCGAAGGAATTTAGGCCTTCTGCATGACCTTTAGATCATCTATCGTATTGTAGCGGTAGTCCCCGTAAGGAAAAGCATGCTTCTGTGGTTTCTCATCACTCTGGCATAGATGAAAACTTTACACCCAAATTTTCATCTGATAAAACTCGCCCACTTTATTCAGATCTTTTAATGTATCCCCACTTTACCCACCAGATCACACTACATGCAGTAATTTGCAAGCAACCAGTTTCACTCCCGTACTACTGCTTGGGTGGTTCATTTTCTACATAATCCTAAACCTTTTGTACTTAAAATGACTATGAATCTAAATTGAAGAGTAATTTAGTTAAAATTGAAGCCGAAAGTATTCGTTCGCCTAAGGTGTCATATGTTGTGTTGTTGAGTATCATTGAGTGATACAGATTCATTTACGGAGACGTAAATGTACGAAAAGCCGAATTAACCAATCGAGGCTCACAAAGCTATTTCCTGTTTGACTAGATAGTAATTTCATCTTAGTCTTCTACTTTCTTGATATTCTACTCGCAAATGTTTCCCGCACCGCTCCAAAAATAACATACAGGTTATGGGCCACCGTGGGTCATTTTGGTCTTCCTGAAGGCTTTGACACACAACCTCCGCAGCCGTTACATCTAATTGATCTTATAGCGATACCAGCCACAAACTGATGGATAAACTGTCCGTGAAATAATTTGTGCAATTTAGCGAACTATGCATTAGTCGCAGTGCTACGTCTTCTGTTAGGCTGCGTCTATCTCGTGACTTCCTTTCAGCAGAAACGAGATACGGTGGGATAATATACACGTGCAACGTTCTTCCTTACTACTCTTTCTCATAAGGAGCCCTTTTTTATAAGCGGTGCAAATTCTCTTGGAAGGTCACTTCTCTATTTAATTCGGCGACTACTTTTCCAATATGCAACTTCGTTGCAGCGATCATCAATATGACAGTGTTCATCACATTCATTACTACGTTTGACGCTTAGTCACAGATCAGGTCTTTTTCAACCATATAAGAGTACACAGGGTAAGAAAATGTTTGCCATTCACATGTGAAGGACACTTTACAAATGTGCTTTTGATAAAGTTCAAGCGTCTGCTCGGTCCTCGTCAAGCCCCGAAATGTCAGGTCTTAGATGCATCTCAAAAAATGAGCCAGTTCAAAGGATGAGCAGCCAGAACTCCATTTTGCTTAGCTTCGTTTCATTCATTTTTAGTGAAAAAAATTCTTATAGGTTGCTCGACGGCAGCTCGAGCTACAGTAAATCCTTATCAGGCTCCAAACCGTTATGGATGAATGAACAGCATAAATATACGCCTTGATCCAGTTGTCTAAACAGAGAAAATCCTTCTGCGTCGGAGTCACCGGATAATAGTTCCCATATTGAAGAGAAGATTCAGAGGTTCCTGCAAAATACACAAGAGGACTAGCCTGAATCAAGTTATAAGTAGGGTTGTGATATTTATTAAACTCTACCGACGTACAATTGCCCCCGGGAAACCGATATTAGAATAGAACAAGCAAGGTTCAACCCTGGGCAAGGATGTGGTAGTCACATTTTTGCTCTTCGACAATTCAAGTGCCATGAATAGTCTGGACTGAAGACGTTCGTCAGTTATATTCTACTTCATCAAAGAAGAAATTATGGAGGACCGTCTACGGCACTCACAAAGTACCGGCATGAAACTCCTACTAAGTGGAAAGCTGGCAGACATTGACTATGATGCTGTGTGACAAGTTACAAACTGCACAGACGATGTGGAACACTATTTTGCGTTTGCCTTAAGCTTCAGAAGACGCTGTGCAACCTTAAAATGCAAAGTACTTTTGAATAACTGCTGCAGTTATGTATACTGATGCTAGAAGATGAAGCTGTGGTGGCTGTCGGACTGCATACGTATTGAGGAAATTGCATCAGAAGCGGCGTAGGTGAAGGAAATGAAGTAGAAGTTCGTACTTACAAGGCCAGGGCGGTATTCGCTAATTCGGATCACCTCTGACGACAGACATATTTCTCTGCAACATAAGGGTCGCGTACATGAGGTGGCTGTCAGGCAGTGCTAGTTCACGGCTACGAACCCTGACCACTCAGAGTAAGTGATACGAACCGCATTCAAGTATACTTTCCACCGGTCTGTATTCGACGTTCGCACTTAGTAGCAATAACGGGTAAACAACGATGGGGTTTAGAGGCGGAATAATTGGGAATGAGTACTGCGCGAGTTCTTTTGTTCAGGCTTTAGCTTTGCGCAGATCAGGATGGCTGGGCCATGTACAAAGAATGCCAACTAGTCGACTGCCACGCTGCAAACTTATTGCTGATACTGCGAACGACTGGTGTAGGGAACGGGGTGGACAAATGATAGTTTAACGTAAAGATAAGAATGACCAAAAGGTTGACCAATGTAAGCTAGATGTATTTCACGGGCTGGGGGCTCGTGATTCAGTGTCGATGGGTGGAGACTTAAGATGACATGACAGTTAAACTGGCCCAGTGACATCAATGCTGCTGTTATTCTGATGAGCTGTCTGTAAATTACGTGCAGCTAATGAGGCTAATGGGTCAGTGAAAACCAAAAGGAAGCCGTTTGGCTAATGATGCCTTACATTCACCACCAGCTAGTCGTTTGTTTACAAGGTGTACGCACCCTGATGAATTTAAACAGCAGCTTTTGGCTATTGGGTCTCCTCCCTTCCCAATGCTTTCATCCCAGCCATAGCTCGCACTTCTCTTCATGATCGTAGGACAATTCAGCAGCAACGTGAACCACTAATGCACAGCTGTCTTTGATGATGATGTCTGTTGAACAGAACAACCAGTGGAAATGTGTACTGGTAAATGGACTTAATAAGGCGTACTGAGCAGACTTCAAATGCACGATGGAAAAAGGTGGCTTTCCGAGTTCAATTATGACGAAACTAACATGAGGTGATCACGTTAGTTTGTTAATCAATGCGAGTCCTGGCTACACAACAGAAAGGTATCACAATAGAGGTTCATCGTTCACGTGATCGCATGAGCAGTTGTCAGAAAGTAACAATACCCGAAACTGGGGAATCTGTGAAGTAAACATTCATGCCAATCTACTTCCTCAAGAAGCTTAAGTGTGACGAGAACCTAACGAATACTAAGCTAAAAATGTATAGCAGTTGTTATGGGACATAGCGCTGGGTAATAAAAGTCTCGGGAAACATTTTTGATACTGTAATTTTAAACACCCGGATCAATTGCCAAATAGGCTAACAACACGGGTTTCTATTTATTAAATTGAGGAGATACCTCTGGAATCAACTACATATTGCGTTCTGAACGTCCATTTTGCCCCAAGCTAGACAGGCCACTTGAGACTTAACTTTTAGACCAATAAACCCACTTGCCGAATTGTAAAACCATTAGAAGGCCCAAGTTACTAGTGGATCTTGTCGACGTACTGAATCGGCACACACAAAACGTATATCCGACATAACAACACAGAATTTAAAGCAGACGTAAGACACTAGAAGACACTGCTAATGTGGAACATTACGATGTTCCATGTCATTCACAGTAATAGTCATTCGGTTACTTCAAACGTACCACTTACCGCATTTATATGCTAAACAAGTGTAATTCAACCATATGTTCACCAACATCCGCATTCGACCGAATATTTAGTAACAGATCTTCTGATGAGTAAGAGGGTGAACTCCACTAACCATGTGTTGAAGAGAACAACTGATGAATCATGTGAATTATTGAAGAGGTCAGCAAAAAGATGACCTCGCCGTTTTGGGCGTTTGTAATTCCCGGTTGCACAGAGGAGCACGAAGTATTACACTTCCGTGCAATTTGTGCCGTGCCTTTTCGGGAACTTCTGAGTATTGGTTCAACAATCGAAAATGAAATTACATTATTGGTCGACGTTCCTAGTCTGTCAACATGCCACCTGTTACTTACAGTTCCGGTTTACACATATTTAAAGTGACATAAACTTACTTCTCCTGTATGGTAGCAAACGGCGCGACCACCTCCGAAATGCACCAAGCATTCTGATTGACAGTGCAATTATTTCACCTTGCCTACTCTTCAGCAAACAAGATAGGACCTGGTGTTCAATTGGTCCTACCCTTCATTTTGTCAATCCTGAATGATTACCGATAAAAGTCAGTCTGAGCTGAATCACAGTTGCCTTGGTTTGTAACGTGAGGGCACTTCAGTCATCGATCCGAGCAATGTTTGAGTTACCCTGCGTCCTACGTCGTATACTTCAAGGATGAACTCATCAATCCTATCAGCCGATATGGGAACGGTAGTCAACAAAACGGTCAACAAAGACAGAGAGTCGATCGAAGCAGCAAACGCAGTTCAACAATGCAATTGGGCGCAGTCACCGACAATTTGTTGCAGGACGTAGGAAGACATTCGAGTGTGCGCAACATACAGGTGAAATATTCGCGTAAAGGATCAAACGTGTTTACTACAAATGACACGATAAAAATGAGATAATGGTCTAAAAATGAACAATTCCTGGCTCTCCATTTCACTCCTCTGACCAAGAGGACAGCAGCTAAGGGTTCCCATGCAAGCATTAACAACATGCTATTAATGGAATCATCAATTAATTTCTCATTATACATACTTCATTTTCATTTCTATACAAATAAATCAGATGTTATGGGATGCACTGTTTATACAAAGTGCAACCTCATGTGATGAATCACAAACACAATGCATCATTTCAAAAAATATTCCAAAAACAGCTGCAAGATGCCAAAAGGTTCAACTGACTCACCGCAACGCGATCATTGGTTCAAGTTCACAGCTAGATGGAGTTTTCTAAGGCGAACAAAAATAAGAATCATACGTGTAAATAGAAAATATGCGTAACCAAATAAATGAAAAATACATCTATATTTACTCCAGAGGAACTCATTCACAAACCGAGAGCTCTACTTCCTCCAGATTAAGAGGATATCGTGAGGCATAAGAATGAGAGGTTGTCGAAGACTGGCATACAATCACTTTGAACGACATGAATACAGTCGACCATGTGGCCGGCATTATCAAGCGAACTTCACGGCTAGCAGCATACGTCCACATTTTCCAAATGATATCCTCAAATGAGAAAAAACAGTGAGAGCAATGTCTAAACTATTCTAACTACAAATTCTAGTGATTGGAGCAGTACTAGGGAAGCCAACCAATTGATGGGTCCTCATGAACTCAGTTTGTGTATCAGTCTCGCTGTGGCCAATCGACCACTTCCAACATACAGAGCAAATAAACGCATGTACATCCAGAGATAACTGTTCCATTGACAGCAGATCTTGTCCTATTTGAAATGAAGGTAACAGAAGACAAAAATGGACATCACAGCCATTAACCAATAACCCAAGAAGTAGCAATCGGCATAAGTGAACTAACCCGGCAGCGGGGAAAATGGCTGGACTAGCTCAAGACCAACTGTGGATTGGGAAAGTCTTCCACACGACAGCCAATCGGGAAATAAGCAAGGTTCTCCTAGTGAATAAGCAGTCGCGGACAATAAGCGATAGTACTACCAGGATGTGTTACATTCATAGTTGGCAGCCGGGTCTCCTACGAAATGCCACATCTAGCTGTTTAACGATACTACCGTCGTGTAACATGCAAATTCGTTTGTGAGCAATGAAGCATGACTTGTACGAACGGAAACTAAAGTGCAGGTATCAACGCCAGTAAAAAGATCGACCAGAAGCGTCTATTGGAAACATGTACATGCACAATGTGGCACGTCTCACCAAGTCGAATCACGATGCGGTGCTGACAAGCGGGTGTGGTTAAACGTCAGCCATGTAAAGTAATGCTCGCGTTCGCTGTGTTATGCTTTCATGTACCTTGTAATGAACTTCTTGCAGTGAACAACAACCCAAATCGAGCGTCTTCTCCGGCCACAACAGTGCGACATCATTATCATCATCGTAGAGAGCAATACATCAGTGGTTCACACTGATGCTTAACTGCCATACAACCACGAAGATAAAGAAAGCAAATTGTGTGTAGAAAGAGAGAAGGAATGAAAAGAAGCGGATGGGAAGGGACCTAACCACTAAAGTAGCTACGTCTATATTCCAACATTCAATATCAGGGTGCCTACACCTTGCAAGCAAACAACCGAGCCGAAAGTGAAAGTAAGGCGTCATCAGTTAGAGCTTCCTAACGGCTTCCACTGCCCCGACCCAACAAATACCCTCACTTTACAGACAACTCGGCCAAACAAAAACATCTGGCAATCAGTGCTAAACGCCCGCTTTTTAACCTATTCGATAATTACTCGTTGGTACCACCAGATACGAGCGATAGAATGCAAACATCAATAGTTAAATATCTCAATAGAGCTCACATCCTCTACTCTGAGTAGCTGAGTTTCGTAGCCGTAAGGTAAAGCCCTCACTGTCGCTTAATATACGCGACCTTTAAGTCTCAAAGAGATACTTCTCTGTCGACATAGGTGTCCCAGATTTACGAACACCAACCTAGCCTTAGAGATACTTGTTTCTTCTGGTGCTGGAAGTGTCAGACAGATCCTCGTAAACCCTAAACTGAGAAGAAGCATGGAAATAAAGTGCTGACAACATGTTCCCATACTTGGTCGGTACACCTCTGCGTTTAAGCGACTCTAAGAGTTTAGACCGATCCACCGAATCGAACGCATCTTTACAGTCGACAAATAGGTCGATTGTTGGCCGGCGGCACACATGACGCTGCTGCAAAACTTGACGAAGAGTAAAAATTTGATCTCGTCAGTTTGTAATATTGCTGATGAGATATCAGCAAGAATAGCAAAGGCACGAGTTGTCTTTGCCAGCGTGCGTCATCTGTGGCGTCGAAAAGACGTTCGGTTTTCACTGAAAAGAAGGGTATATAATGCCTGTGTGCGTTCCATTTTGCTTTATGGTTCGGAAACGTGACCTGTTCGCAAGGAAGATGACAACAGGCTCGTTGTGTTTGACCATCTCTGTCTGCGCCAATTCGCCCACATTAAATGGACTGATCGTGTGAGCAATGTGGCTGTTCACCGGTGTGTATTCCGGAACGCTCGGAATGCGCGATCAGTTGGTCAACTAATCACGTTGCATAGCCTGTGATGGTTGGATCACGTATTCCGTATGTCATCTGATCATTTACGGTACCGG